>OY992889.1:99649818-99912318 GCA_963921405.1 Cepaea hortensis | reverse complement strand
TTAGTCGAGGTTTCAATTCACGGCAAAGGGTCGCCCCATTATGCCCCGTTCCTGTGCCAGTGAACATCACACAAAATGCTCCTCACAGCCCCATGTGAAAAATTGAACAGACAATAGTCTCGACAAACCAACAGCCAGCAAAGGTATACTGTACATAATGCCGCTGCCAGAATGCCAACACAAAAGTCTGCAACGAAAAATACAGTTCATAGTCGATGGAAATCCAACAGTCACACATTACTGCATAATGCAACCCAGTTGGTTCAGTGGTATCAGTTGGAAATGCTCAATGTACAGTGACATCGTTCGATATAACATAAAATTTCTTCTGTTATAGATGTTCCTCCATGCCATACTGTCCAAAGCAGGGAAAGACCAAGAGAGAAGATTCTAGGCAGTTTGGACCATACTATCAAGGATCTGATCTCATGGTCTCACGTCGCCCCTCTTCCCGTGGTTACAACGTGCTCCAGATCTCCCTTTCTCATGATGTACCCAAAGAATGTGGATCTTTAAAAACTATTTCTTTCATATTGTCCCCATTCGCTCTATTATTCATGAACACAAGGGTTAGAAAATCCACAGTGTAGAGTAACCCACATCGATGGCTACAATTAGTATTATATTAGTAATGGATGGAGGGCCAGAAATCATCTGAGCTTTAGTATAAGACTTTCTGAACGAACAGATGCCTTTAAAGGAAGCCTGAGAATCCGCCTCCTTGTCAAGAGTAAAGAAGATTCAAGTGAAGAGGAGAGCTGCCAGACATGAACATTTTGTTAAGAGTACACTACAAGACATTTCATTTAATCATTAACCAACTGGTGCCATCAGTTGATGTACGCTGGCGCAGATGTTAAGACGATGACCGGGACACCTATGGCCCATGGACCTATCCGGAGAGTGTTGATGATGAATCTTACTAATCACTCATCATCATCTTCCACTTCTGCCTTCAAGAGTTTTGGGGAGGGAAGTTGACGTTGCAGAGCTCGATGGGTGGAGTGTCATTTCATGTGATTGCAGTGTCTTTGATGTCATTGTGGGAGCTAATTGTCAATATATTTTCTTCAAGGGCGTCCTCTTGCTCTTGTATCAGATCTTCTTTGACGTAGCGCCAGTGCTGGTAGTTGATGGTGCTGCCTTCTAAAGCGATGGCCGAAACATTCGATCTTCTGCCTTTCAAAATATGTGGGACAATCTGTAGCCATCCATTCATTCATTCATTCATTCATTCAGTAGCATGTCCTTTGCAGAACCTCGCTCCCATAACAACCTTCCGGAAAGCTTCTCGATCACAAGCAAAATGCCCCGCGTCTGATACACCCATCTGGAGATCATCCGCCACATCCTGCACCCATCTTCTCTTTGGCCTTCCTCTTCCTCTCTTCCCAGGCATATACCCTTCCATTATTGTTCTCTCCAAACCTTCGTGACGTTTCAAGTGACCAAAATACTTCAATTAGTATCCATCCATTAGTGATTACTAATTAGCCATCCATTAGTGATTACTAATTACTAACCACTATAATGTCGTCATGGAAACCACGCCAGCTGCCCGGAAAATATTAATTCCGCAATATATGACGTATGGCAATATTACTTTATTGTGTGTTAAAATAACACTGACATTTTCTAAAACAATAGCAAGTAAAAGTAACACAAAATTCGTGAAGATATTTACACCAAGATAATTATGTCTCATATTTTCACATCATTTTGCTCACGTGATAGTTGTAAAATGGCGGCCGGCAGGAACATGGAGGCGGTCTAGCAGACGTTTGTTGACCAACTACAGCTGACCAGTTTCTTCACACAGCCCCACAAGTTTAGCTGCTACACCATGACCGATAAGGAACATGCACCATTGACAGCAGCTTGTGTTCGAGCATTAGTGGATAAATTGTACGAGAAGAGGAAAAGTGCTGCCTTGGAAATTGAAAGGTGGGAGTTTGAACATCTCATCTGATCTCAGTGAGACTGCTGACTGAAAATGAATGACTGGATCTAGCAATTAGAAGTTCCAGTTTCTAACTCTAGTCTACTGTAGAAAATAGTCATTTTATATGATGATATAAAGTAGAACCCACATTCCATATGTTATATACCATACAGTATTTTGTGGTTTCATTATTTTAATATAATATATTATATGATATGGATATGATTTGAACAATCAAAACGATCTAGATTCTAGTCAATCTCTATATAAATTTTAATTACCACGCATCCCTGAGCCCTAAGTCTAGGATAGACTTAGACGTGCAAAACAAGCTTAGCTTAGTTGTAACAATTTTCTACATTGAATCAATGATGCCATCAGCCCCTATACATACAGTCGTCACCTATTTGAACACCATTTCAGTACAGACTACTCCCCTTGCCCCGTAAATTATCTACTATATTAACTATACTGTTAATACTAAGTATCCTCATATGAGGGGAAGTCAATAAGTAAGTCACAAATGGCTGTAGAAAAATAACTAAATATGATAACAACTTAAAACCAGTTTACTTTTATACATACATTGTCCCTTTATTTCTCAACATAATTTTCACCAACATTGATGCACTTAGCCCATCATTTTTTCAGTCCTCCCAAACCAGCTGCATAGAACTGTATGCTTTTTTTTCATTTACCTACCATCCCACATAACTGTGTGACTTACTTATTGACTCACCTCATAACTTTACCGCTTTATGGGACATACATTTGTCAGCATAAACACTGAAAACCCACCTTGGCGGGAGACATTTCGCGAATGACGCCGAAGTTGAATGTGAAGTGAAAACATGGTTTAGAAAATAGAACACGCAGTTCTATGCAACCAGTTTGGACGACTGATAAAACGATGGGATAAGTGCATCAATGCTGGTGGAAATTATGTTGAGAAATATAGGGACAATGTATGTATAAAAATAAACTGGTTTTAAGTTGTTACCATATTTAGTTATTTTTCTACAGCCATTTGTGGCTTCCTTATTGACTTCCACTCATATATTGATTTATGGCAAATATCCCTTACCATTATTACAATTACCATACTATAATTAGTATGAACTAATCATGAAGTAATGAATTTTACACATTTCTCAGTCATGTGCAACACACATCAAGGTGTCATAGTCATCTACACTGATGGGTCAGAGTTGAGAAACAGACGTAGTGGCTGGGGTTTTATTGCAAAGGCTAATGGGCAAGTCTTGAAAAAGGAGAGCCTGGCATATGAGACTACGACCTCCAGCATGAGAATGGAGGTGGAGGCAGTAACAGCGGCATTCCGGTGGCTAGAGGAGACTACTGCAACACACGTTGTGTTCATTACGGATTCAAAGAATGTGCTTAGCAAGGTGGAGAAAGGAATGTTTTGTGTGGAATGGCACTCGTCGCTTCAGAGGTCACAGATTGTGAGAATTGTATGGATATTTTGCCCTGGCCATGCGGGTGTACGGGGGAATGAACAGGCTGATAGGATAGCAGGGAATGCACCTCTTGGTGGTATCTTGCCTAATGACAAGGAGGAGGTGGTCGTGCGCTTGTGGGACCAGGTGGAGAAGGCGGAGGAACAGATTGAGAACCTATATGTGGAAAGAATGAGATTGCGGGGGATCGGCAGGGGTTCTGGAAGAATCTCAAAACTGAGAGGGAAGACCAGGAGAACATTTAATCAGATATCGGTAGGAACGATTAGTAGTATGACTCTTCGCTGGCTGTTGAATGAGGGGACTGAGCACGTATGGGAATGCCCTGAGTGCAGTGATGTCGGTTCTTGACTCAACTCAACTCAACTCTCAGTCATGTGTGTATTATTGTCGTTCTAGATTAAAAATAAACACTCTATGAAAGGGGAGAAAAAAAGGGCAACATTTTAGATTGACCTGTATGCCAAATTCAAAACCCTTTGAAAGTAATATTTTTTTGTCCATTCGTTTGTTTGTTAACTCTCTCATCCTCTCCCCCACATTGACACGTTTAATTAGGCATGTGATGAAATGCCTGTTTCCCAAAAAATGTGTTGGATAGAGCTCACAAATAAAATCCAACAGTTCCTCATTCAAGTATGTGTTGATTGTAAGTGGAGCTATTCATTTTTTATTTATAATTTTGTGTGCTGCTTGTCTGTAAATGACGTATAGAATAGAATACTTGATTGCTGGATTGCAAATATGTGTCATTTGTCTTTCAGGATTGTCAAAGAATTGTCCGCATGTAATCATGTGTGTCATTTGTCTTTCAGGATTGTCAAAGAATTGTCTGCAAGTAATCTTGTGTGTCATTTGTCTTTCAGGATTGTCAAAGAATTGTCCGCAAGTAATCATGCGTGTCATTTGTCTTTCAGGATTGTCAAAGAATTGTCTGCAAGTAATCATGTGTGTCATTTGTCTTTCAGGATTGTCAAAGAATTGTCTGCAAGTAATCATGTGTATCATTTGTCTTTCAGGATTGTCAAAGAATTGTCTGCAAGTAATCATGTGTATCATTTGTCTTTCAGGATTGTCAACGAATTGTCTGCAAGTAATCATGGTGTCATTTGACTTTCAGGATTGTCAAAGAATTGTCTGCAAGTAATCATGGTGTCATTTGTCTTTCAGGATTGTCAAAGAATTGTCCACAAGTAATCATGTGTGTCATTTGTCTTTCAGGATTGTCAAAGAATTGTCTGCAAGTAATCATGTGTATCATTTGTCTTTCAGGATTGTCAAAGAATTGTCTGCAAGTAATCATGTGTGTCATTTGTCTTTCAGGATTGTCAAAGAATTGTCTGCAAGTAATCAGCTAGATCAGATTAAGAAATTACTGAGAGTTCTAGAAGAATTTGCTTCATCGCAGAATCCAAACACCAGAAAAGGAGGGCTTATAGGCCTGGCCGCAGTTGCTATTGGACTCGGAAAGGTAATTGTCTGGTGCTGTACTGCTTTAAATAGGTCATTATGGTTTTTGACTATCCAAAAACCACATAGAAGACATTCAGTTGAAATTAGTTTATTATGGCCTGAAGAAAACTTTTTATTATGAGTTTTTAAACAGCAACAAAAAATTATTTAATTCTGTGTTATATTTGCTGAGGATAATATTCTGAAGTGTATCTTTAGTGTAGTCTTTCTTCTTCTGTCCTTGTGTGTAGAGGTACATTATTGTCTTGGTCTGTCTTTTCACATCTACCCTGGGATGTAGAAGTACCTTATTATCTTGGTCTGTCTCTCCTCTTATACCCAGGGATGTAGAAGTACCTTATTATCTTGGTCTGTCTCTCCTCTTATACCCAGGGATGTAGAAGTACCTTATTATCTTGGTCTGTCTCTCCTCTTATACCCAGGGATGTAGAAGTACCTTATGGTCTTGGTCTGTCTCTCCTCTTATACCCAGGGATGTAGAAGTACCTTATGGTCTTGGTCTGTCTCTCCTCTTATACCCTGGGATGTAGAAGTACCTTATGGTCTTGATCTGTCTCTCCTCTTATACCCAGGGATGTAGAAGTACCTTATGGTCTTGGTCTGCCTTTCCTCTTATACCCAGGGATGTAGAAGTACCTTATTATCTTGATCTGCCTTTCCTCTTCTACTCTGGGATATAGAAGTATCTTATGGTCTTGTTTTGTCTTTCAACATCTACTCTGGGATGTAGAAGTACCTTAATGTCTTGGTCTGTCTTTCCTCTTCTACCATGAGATATAGAAGTACCTATGGTTTTGGTAGTTTGTACTTCCTCATCAACCATATGGTAAAAGGCACCCAATGGTTTTATTGTGGTTTGTTTTTCCTCTTTTTCTTTGGTATCTAGGAATACCTTGTGATCTCCTATTTATCTTTCCTCTTCTAGCCTGTGTAGAAGTGCCTTATGGTCTCAATTTTTCTGGCCTTATCTGCCCTGGTCTGTAGACATAATATATAGTCACATTATATTGATAATTTTCAGCACTCACTGTCTCGATTTATCAATCAATAATTGTGATATGATGCAAGAAAACAATCAGGAAATTCCATAACGGATACTGGAGAATGGTCGTGTAATTTTAAATGCCATGGTGTGTTAGGAACGTAAATGAGGACACAGCAGAATTATATTTATACATTGATGTTGCGAGGCATGCAGGAAACAAGAAGTAGAAGCAGAAGAAGAAGGAAGTGGAAGAAAAGGGGTAAGAGGAAAAAGAATAGGTGGAGGTTGAAGTAGACGAAGAAAAAGAAGATGAAAGAGTAGGAAAAGAAGATGAAGAGTAGGGTAGGAGCAGGGGAGGAAGTTGAAAAAAATCAAAATGATGGGGAAGAGGAGGGGAAAAAAAAGAAGAAAAAGAACTTGAAGGAAAATAAGAGTAGAGGGAGGTGGGAAAGGAAAAACAGGAGGAAGTAGATGAAAAAAGATGATGGAGGAAGAGGAGGAGTGTTTGGAGGAGGAAGAGGAGACACCTTGTGTGAAACTGACACATAACTCAAATTGTTGACTCAGTTAGTGTGTTGTTATATACTGTGGACATGTCTGCCAGGAATCATGCACCTACATAAACAACCTGGTTCGGCCTGTGGTCATGTGCTTCCACGACGGAGACAGTCGGGTACAGTACTATGCCTGCGAGGCCCTCTACAACATTGTCAAGGTGGCTCGGGGGGCTGTGCTACCACACTTCAACGATATCTTTGATGGTCTCAGCAAGGTATTTTTGATCAGTGTGTTTGTAGATCAAATCAGCCCATATACTTTCTCTGTCATTGTCTCTAACTAGAATGTCAGATGGGCCTGCGTGCCCAGTTCTTAACCCTTTGAAAATAAAGATCGTTCATTCCTTTATTGTCTTTCTCCATTTCTAATCATCTCTTTCTTTGTCAGTCACTTTCTCTGTCTCCCTGTCTCCATCTCTAATGATCTCTTTCTGTCTACATCTCCTAATGATTTCTTATTGTCTATTTCTCTGTCTTCCATCTATCTCCATCTCTAATAATCTCTCTTTGCCTCATTCTCTTTCTCTAACTCCCCGTCTGTCTCCATCTCTAACAATCTGTCTCTTTCTCTGTTCTTTTTTCTGTATCTCTGTTTCTTTCTATTGCTAATGACCTTTCTCGTTAAAAATAAAGTTTGTTCATTTGTTCTTTGTCTGTCTGTCTGTCTGTCTCCATCTCTAATGATGTTTCCCTGTGTGTCTCTGTATTTTAATGATCTCTCTTTTTTTTCCCTGTCTGCTTGTCTAAAGATCTCTCTATGTATGTCTATTTCTCTGTCTTCCTGTCTGTCACCATCCCTAAGGGACCTGTCTCTTTCTCTTCCTCAGACTGCCTGTCTCTTATGATCTCTCTGTGTGTCTCTTTCTCTGTCTTCCCTACACAAGGAAATGTCTTGGGAAGTAAAAGTGATTGACTTGATATTGATCACATGACCCACAGAGAGCTGATTGGTCTAATAAATGGGGCCAGCACAATATGCCCAATGTTTCTTCAGGCGTGAAGAAGGAACCTGGACTTTTCTGTACTTATCTGCAGTAGTAGTTGCAGATGTGTTTCCTTGATATACTGTAGATAGGTCGTTGACTGAGCATGTGCGACATCAGATGGTGCATGATGGTGGAAATTACCACGCTTTCACATGCATCTATTTCCTGGATGAATATTTCTTGTGTTAATTGGTCTGATCAGTCACATTTGCTACCGCCTTGGATTGTAGTTATTATGCCTTTTATAAAGTACACTGTATCAAACTATCATCTGTCAAGATGACCAGGTGCCAGTAAATATATTCTGGTTATAATTCAGTAAGGTTGAAAAAGATATGCCTAATTTGAAACTGAAAAGATATTTGAAGCCTCTATCTACAGTACTGTAGATGTGCTTGAGGTTATAATCTATATTGAACTGGATTCTTTCAGTTGGCTGCACACCCAGACCAGAATGTCAAAAATGGGGCTGAGCTGCTGGACAGATTGATCAAGGTTGGTGTTTATGTTTGTTATTGTTGTATGTTGTATTTAAAGGCAAGAGGATCAGCTTCATTGCACCATTTGGCTCAGCTTCTTTCCTTGGAGCAGCCTGCTGAAAGCATTGCACAGAGCACCAACTATGTAGCTCCAGAGACAACTCTCAGGGTCTCTGAAAAGATTGCACTCATGAACTGATTGGATAATATTCTGAAATGTATCTTTAATATAGTCTTTCCTTTTCTATCCTGGGATATAGATGTACCTATATGGTCTTGGTTTGTCTTTCCTCTCCTATCCTGGGATATAGATGTACATATACGGTCTTGATTTGTCTTTCTTATTCCACCTTGCGATATAGGAGTCCCATATGGTTGTGGTCTGTCTTTCCTCTTCTACCCTGAGATGTAGAAGCATTTTATTGTCTTAGTATGTCTTTTCTCTTCTGCTTTGGGATGTAGAAATATGTAGTGGTCTTGGTTTGTCTTTCCTCTTCTACCCTGAGATGTCGAAGTACCGTGGTCTTGTTTTATCCTTCCTCATGCACCAAGGGATGAAAGACGGCCTATAGTTTGATCTTGGTTTGTTTTTCCTCTTCTACCCTGGGATGTTGAAGTAATAAGTAACTTATCTTGGTTTCCTCTTCTACCCCTGCAAAATAGAAGTACCTAGTGGTCTTGGTTTGTCTTTCCTCTTGACAGAGTTTGAAAACGAACTCATGGCCTTCTAAATGTAAGCCAAGCAGCTTGACCATTTCACTACAAAAGTGCCACATCAATTCAAGTAGTTGATTCTTGTAGGACTTCAAGAAATGAGAACTGGTGATAACTGGTTCCATCCCGGTCTGCAAACAACACACATACCCCAAGTACGCTTGTGATCTCTCTAAGCGGTACATGCAAGACTTGGATGCTGAGTGTCTACTATAATTATGAAGAATTTCTGTGGCTCTCTTGGAGTCTTGTAGCCTGCGAAGTTGGAGTCCTTGATAGGATTCTTCACATTGGAGATCATGGTTAATCTTCCCTTCTTTAGACAGATTAGTACCTGCTCAGGAGGTCCCACGTGGAGGTGAAGAGAGGACTTTGTTGGTACACCACCGCTCTGGCACATCATCCTCTCTGCATCCATCTTTTGCTGCTGCCTTTCATCTTCCAATGGAGCATAGGCTTTCAACCAACTCCTCAGTTCTTTGTGAAAGGTTGCATTTTGTAGCTATTGTTTGCCCGATTAGTTAACCTGTCTCACACCAACCCTCCTTAGTTGCTTTATTGAAATCTCACCATCGGGTGAACTCATTGACCAGATCATGAGAAGAGAGCAATAGTAATATTTGTTGGAACAGAGATAGAGGCTGGCAGAGAGATAATGACAAGAAAGCATGGAAGGATTCAGTTCGTGAATTAATATACTATTAGAGAACATGGGGTAGACATGATCACCTCTACTAATCTGCAAGATGGTAGAAGATGATGATGTTTCGGATGATGGTCGTGATAAATGATAAATGATTATGCTAGTGGTGGTGATGAGGATACTGCTGCTGAAGGTAATGATGAATTATGATGATGATGAATAATAACAATGACGCTGTGATCATGGTGATGGTGATTATGAAGGGTGGTGATGGTAAATTGTATTGATGATGTTGGTGGTTATGAAAATGATGATTCAAATATTGGATGTATTTCAGGATATTGTGACGGAAAGTTCATCATTTGATCTTGTGGCTTTTATACCCCTGTTGAGAGAGCGCATCTATACCAGGAATCCATTTGCCAGACAGTTCGTCGTGTCCTGGGTAAGTCAGTGGCAGGTGTTTGTGGCATACAAGTTGTTTCTGCTCTTTGTTTCTTTTATGTTCTGTCAAATTTTCCTTGGGAAAAATTCATTCCGATGTTTACTATTTTTTGTTGTTGAATGGAAGCCTGTTACTCTGTCCAAAGCATGCCTGTTGTCACCTTTCTCTTATACTTTGTGTGTATGTTTGGTAACAACTAAACATTTAATAGCGCCTATAATAAGGTTATACAAGGGCTGTTTAAAAATCAACCTTCGATTGGCTGGTAAACATTTAAACAAATCAAAAATAACATCTAAATACATACAAAAGTTACATACATAACCGCATTACTTTTCCACAGTCACCATCTAAATACAGGAACTTGTCATATCGTGACATGAGGTTTTGTAACACCTTATCAAGAAACGGCATCGCCAGAGTACTTAGCCAGTTGTTGACTTCATCCATGAGCTCCTCGGCTGGGTAGCCAGCCAGACCTTCCTCTTGCTGAAGAGACGATAATCGCTTGGTGCCAAGTCTGGACTGTAAGGGTGTTGGTTGAAAATTTCCCACTTAAACTGCTCAAGTAAAGCCTTTGTGTGAGCAGCAGTGTGGGGCAAGATTGTGCAAGATGATGACACCATTGGTGAGCATTTTGTGCCTTTTGTTTTGGATCGACCGACGAAGCTTCTTCAGTGTTTCACAATTAACTTCTGATGTTATTGTGGTCCCTAGTGTCATGAATTCTGTCAACCAAATGTTCTTGCAGTCCCTGAACACTGTAACAATCATTTTTCACTGCGAAAATGTTTGCTTGAATTTTTTGGTGTTGTTAGGAGAATGAGTATGCATCCACTGTTTTGACTGTTTCCTTCATCTCTGCATTCATGAAGTATGATGAGCATTTTTGATTGTTACAGTGTTCAGGGACTGCAAGAACATTTGGTTGACAGAATTCATGACACTAGGGACCACAATAACATCAGAAGTTAATTGTGAAACACTGAAGAAGCTTCGTCGGTCGATCCAAAACAAAAGGCACAAAATGCTCACCATCTTCATCTCTGCATTCATGAATCTGTTGTAAAGCAGCAGAGAAGTGCGTGGGCATTTACAGCCCGTTCAGCGGGCCGAACCGTTCAAGAATCCAGTGGTGCCCACTCTATGACCACGAGCAGCATGACGATGGAGGTGATGGCAGTTACACAGGCTTTCATATGGCTGGAATCACAGCATTATACCAACGTGTGTGTACTAAGTGATTCAATGAGCATGATTCAGAAGGTCGAAGCTGGATCTGTACGTAGACAGTGGACTGAGTCGCTGTGGAAGTCCGTTGTCCGCAAAGTCACCTTCATCTTCGTCCCGGGACATGCGGGAGTCGAGGGAAATGAACGAGCTGATAAATTGGCTGGCTCTGCACCCCCTGTAGATGGCCAGCCCATGGATCGTGCCGATGTTATTAACGCCCTTAAAGATATGGCGAGAACAGAGGATTTTGACGCCAGTGATTCCACATCGCTTTCCAGGATGAAAGACCTGGGAGTAAGAATCGGCACAGCCAGACGCGAGAGGTACATCGGGAAAACAAAGCGCCTCGTCAACCAACACAGAACTGGCACTATTAGCCACCGGACGCTGATGCATATGCTGGGGGGAGGATCTGAGCACCTATGGACATGTCCGGAGTGCAACGAAGATACCCCAACTGATAACTAACTAACTAATTCATGAAGTAAACCCATGTCTCATCCTCAGTCACTACTCTGTTGAGAAATGCATCCCCTTTTTCCCAATCGCGCAGAAGGAACGTCAAAGCTGAGCCCATTCTTTGAGCTTTGTGAACGTCAGTCAGTTGCTTTGGTACCCACCATAAACAGAATTTGTGGTAACCTAACCTTTCTTTGACAATTTGAAACAGACTAATCCTAGAAATTTGTGGAAATTCTGTAGAAAGATGTGAAATTGTGAAACAGCGCTTTTCCACTACGACTTGGTTGACTTTTTGAATGAGCTGGAGGGAAAGGCAGTAACAGTGTCCATGTTTATTCGTTTGCAATTCGTGAACCACTGAACAAATGCGACTGTAGGTTGATGTGTAGTGAGCTAAAAGACTACTGAATAATGCAAGCAATGAACAGTGTCGCTATGGCAACCGGTTTATTTTTACCAGCCAATCGGATTTTGATTGGGGAATAGCCCTCACACATACGTTGTTTGTACATGCCATGACTTGTTTTACCCTTTCATGCACATTTTGATGTCTTCCTTACAAATCTGTCTTCCCTATAACTTTCCTATTTCTCATAAATTTCTGTACCCTATACATCTTCATGTCCCTTGTACCAATTAAAATATAGATGTAACATTTATTGGGAGACAGTAATGTATGGCAGAACACAAAGTGAAGTTAACAATAGTTAACGAAGGGCTATGACTTTCAGATTGAGGTACTTGATGCTGTTCCAGAAATCAACATGTTAGTTCTTCTGCCGGAAATCCTCGATGGACTGTTCCAGATTTTGGGGGACAACAGTCACGAGATTAGAAAAATGTAGGTGAAATAATTTGTTTTGTATATGGTTGTTATTGTCACAGTGTTTTTGTTTGTAGGTTTGTAAAAGGTTGTTATTGTCACAGTGTTTTTGTTTGTAGGTTTGTATAAGGTTGTTATTGTCACAGTGTTTTTGTTTGTAGGTTTGTATAAGGTTGTTATTGTCACAGTGTTTTTGTTTGTGGGTTTGTATAAGGTTGTTATTGTCACAGTGTTTTTGTTTGTGGGTTTGTTTATGGTTGTTATTGTCAAAGTGTTTTTGTTTGTGGGTTTGTTTATGGTTGTTAATGTCACAGTGTTTTTGTTTGTAGGTTTGTATAAGGTTGTTATTGTCACAGAGTTTTTGTTTGTAGGTTTGTATAAGGTTGTTATTGTCACAGAGATTTTGTTTGTAGGTTTGTATAAGGTTGTTATTGTCACAGTGTTTTTGTTTGTAGGTTTGTATAAGGTTGTTATTGTCACAGTGTTTTTGTTTGTAGGTTTGTATAAGGTTGTTATTGTCACAAAGTTTTTGTTTGTAGGTTTGTATAAGGTTGTTATTGTCACTGTTTTTGTTTGTAGGTTTGTATAAGGTTGTTATTGTCACAGTGTTTTTGTTTGTAGGTTTGTATAAGGTTGTTATTGTCACAAAGTTTTTGTTTGTAGGTTTGTATAAGGTTGTTATTGTCACTGTATTTGTTTGTAGGTTTGTATAAGGTTGTTATTGTCACAGTGTTTTTGTCTGTAAGTTTGTATAAGATTGTTATTGTCACAGTGTTTATATTTGTAGGTTTGCATAAGGTTGTTATTGTCACAGTGTTTTGATTAATATAATTTTGTTATTGGCACAATGTTTTAATATATAGGTTGGTATACAATATAATTCTGAGTAGAAGCTTATTGACATGGTTTATGAGGTTGATTGTATGAAAATCTTCGCATTCAATTGCTCCTGTTCTCTTTACTAGAGCTATGAATACAGATGTCAGCATATAACCAGGTGTATATACACTGCTGTAAGTATCAATGTATCATTCAACATTTTGGATAGTAATCTACTCTATTTTCTCCCATTACTTCTAATTCCTGTATCGTGATTCCATCTGGCCTAACTGTTTTTCTTTCCCATCCTTTTCTGTTTTTTTTTTCTGTTCTTTCTTTTCTTTTATTTCTTTTCTTTTCCTTTCTTTTCTTTTCTGCATCTCATATAAATGGTACAGGAGTCTCCGTGGTGAAGTGGTTAAGCCACCTGCCTTGTGCTCTAAGGACTGTGGGTTCAATTCCAGACTCCACATTTGGTGCATGAGTGCAGTTTTTTCGGAGACTTCTGGGGGTCATCACCGGAGCTATGGAGTTTATGCTTTGTGCGGAGCTTTTGGTAGACCTGCCCTGTGGAAAGAGATGGAGTCATGTGTATTAAAACCTGGTGCAATGAAACTGATCTGACATCTTTAAACGCTTTAGACCCTTTATATAGATGGTTAATAACGGGTTTAAAAATGATAACGGAAGCACAGGATATGATGTATGTATACAACATTGTCCCACTGCAGGTGTCAAGGAGTGCTGTCTGAGTTCCTGGAGGGGATTCGTCGCTCCAAGAATGGCATCAACTTCACAGGCATGGCCAATATTTTGATCATCCATAGCCAGAACGCAGGTAGGTGTCATCACTAGCTGGTGCAGTGTTCTCTTGTGGTACAGGGTGATTACAGACAAGCTGTTTACTCGTCACGTAGCCAGTCCTTTGCAGACTCTGTGGCGAAGGGCTTACGAATGCATTCTTCGTTCAAAATACAGCTGCAAGGGATTTGGAATCGGATTGTCTTGCGTTGGTTTGCATAGAATGGTATTTTGCTTTAAATTTTGTTTTGGGCGCTTGCTTACTTTGAACTCAAGCGTTGTCCATACACACTATTTACAGTAGTGATGGACTGAATTTTGCACGTGGATCAGCTTTCCCTATTAACAGTGTCCCTCGCCATCAGGCGAACCCACTCTAACTTCAGAGGTACTTGTAATTTACGTCCCCAAGTCAAGGACAACAGGTCTTACGTCCCCAAGTCAAGGACAACAGGTCAGCATTTTAGTCCAGCTGTCCAGTGTAGTAGGGGTTGAATCGCTAACCTCAGCATCAGCACACTGGATGTTTAAGAACACGCATTCTTACACATTCGGCCATGCGGACCTGCATAGAATGTTATGAGTGCTGGTTGTTCAGAAAGCAGTGGCTGTCAATGTCTCTAGGGGTTTATAAACAAGGGTTCAGACAGGCAGTTGATGTGAGTACAGATGAGGCATGAAAAGCATGAATATATCATTAAACATCTTTAATGGTCATACATCATCATAACATTATCTAAAAAGATTTCACAAAACTTGCACAGCTCTGGCACTACACTCGCACCGTACTTGCTCGGCGTATCACATAATTATGCTTCAGCATCCACACTAACACACAGCTAGCAGCGACCCCATTCGTTCTCACTAGCGAAGCTTAAGTCTAAGTAAATGGTCTATTTATCTCTCCCAAACACAGTCACGCATCCTCTCTCATCCACATCCGACTCCCGTCTACCGCTTCCTACTCAGTTTGATGGTCACAAGGTACTTGACCCTCGTGGAGGTCGTGCTAGTCGAGTCTGTCCTGCACTCGCCTGTTGAGGCAGGCGTACTGCGTCATCCCGTCCAAGGTGAACCTGTCCTGTCACTCAAGGGCACAGTCCTGTCTCTAACCCTCTGTCATGGGCGTATGGACTGGTCTACTATACCCGTACTATTCCCATGTCCTATGTCTGTCCCCTGTCCTTTCTGTCATGTCCTATTTGGGACCTTGACAGTGGCAAACTACTGAATGTATGTTTACCAAGAAATCACAAACATCCAAAATATGATGGAGTTGACTGCAATGACCTGTAAAGGTTATGCAAATAAATTTAGTTTAAACAGAACATACTCTCATCCCAACCAACCAGAAAAACTGTTGATTCCTCACCAGTTGCCCTACCTCATAGATTGTCATGCCAGGGTGTCTTTAATATCTTGTGCCCACCTCCTTGTTATCTGGCTTCTGCCTCATCTTTCAGGAATCATGCCTTCCATGACTGTCCTGCCTTGTTAGCTGGCTTCTGCCTCATCTTTCAGGAATCATGCCTTCCATGACTGTCCTGCCTTGTTAGCTGGCTTCTGCCTCATCTTTCAGGAATCATGCCTTCCATGACTGTCCTGTCTTGTTAGCTGGTTTCTGCCTCATCTTTCAGGAATCATGCCTTCCATGACTGTCCTGCCTTGTTAGCTGGCTTCTGCCTCATCTTTCAGGAATCATGCCTTCCATGACTGTCCTGCCTTGTTAGCTGGCTTCTGCCTCATCTTTCAGAAATCATGCCTTCCATGAGTGTCCTGCCTTGTTAGCTGGCTTCTGCCTCATCTTTCAGGAATCATGCCTTCCATGACTGTCCTGCCTTGTTAGCTGGCTTCTGCCTCATCTTTCAGGAATCATGCCTTCCATGACTGTCCTGCCTTGTTAGCTGGCTTCTGCCTCATCTTTCAGGAATCATGCCTTCCATGACTGTCCTGCCTTGTTAGCTGGCTTCTGCCTCATCTTTCAGGAATCATGCCTTCCATGACTGTCCTGCCTTGTTAGCTGGCTTCTGCCTCATCTTTCAGGAATCATGCCTTCCATGACTGTCCTGCCTTGTTAGCTGGCTTCTGCCTCATCTTTCAGGAATCATGCCTTCCATGACTGTCCTGCCTTGTTAGCTGGCTTCTGCCTCATCTTTCAGGAATCATGCCTTCCATGACTGTCCTGCCTTGTTAGCTGGCTTCTGCCTCATCTTTCAGGAATCATGCCTTCCATGACTGTCCTGCCTTGTTAGCTGTCTTCTGCCTCATCTTTCAGGAATCATGCCTTCCATGACTGTCCTGCCTTGTTAGCTGTCTTCTGCCTCATCTTTCAGGAATCATGCCTTCCATGACTGTCTTGCCTTGTTAGCTGGCTTCTGCCTCATCTTTCAGGAATCATGCCTTCCATGACTGTCCTGCCTTGTTAGCTGGCTTCTGCCTCATCTTTCAGGAATCATGCCTTCCATGACTGTCCTGCCTTGTTAGCTGGCTTCTGCCTCATCTTTCAGGAATCATGCCTTCCATGACTGTCCTGTCTTGTTAGCTGGCTTCTGCCTCATCTTTCAGGAATCATGCCTTCCGTGACTGCCCTGTCTAAATCACTGCGACATTTGATGTGGCAAAAGTGCTTCAGTTTCCAAGACATGATGAACGAAAGAACAACTGTTTTTGTTTTTAATGAAAAAATTTTCTTTATTTAGTATTGTTTGTTTTTCTATTTTTTCGTTTGGTTTCTTCTCCTTCCGATTTTCTTCAACTCTCTTTCTACAACCTCTTTTCTGTATGCAGTTTTCAGTTTTCATTTTCCTGGATTGGACAAGTGTGGAGGGGGTGGGGGGGGGGGGGGGGGGGCACTCATTTGTGTTGTTCATTTATTGATATATGTTTCATTGTTTTGCTCTTGTTGTTCCGTTGATAAAGACTTTGGTCAAAATGCTTACCTATATCTGTGTGCTTTTTCATCCGTCAAGTTTCTAGATAATATTTTGTTTTTTTCGTACTCCCTTATAAACTCTACAGCAGCATAACCCTTTTATCAATACTATCATGAATAAACAGTTGATTTGTTTGGGCGCTCGCTCGCTTTGAACTCAAGCGTAATCCATACACACTACTTCTAGTAGTGCTGGACTGAATTGTGTGTGTGGATTAGATTTCCCTATTAACAATGTTACTTGCCATCAGGTGAACCCACTCCAACTTTAGAGGTACTTGTAATTTACATCCCCAAGTCAAGGACGATAAGTCATCAGTTTAGTCCAACCCCTTAACTCAGCATCAACACACCAGATGTTTAATAACACACATTCTTATCCATTCGGCCATGCTGACCTACAAACAGTTGATAATAACTACAGACTGAGTATATCTCCACAGATGACTTGATCCAGTTTACCGCCATTACCTGGTTGAGAGAATTCATAGCCCTGGCTGGACGAGCCATGTTACCGCACATGGCAGGGATCCTGAATGCTGTCCTGCCCTGTCTCTCATACAGTGATGACAGTCACAAAAAGTTAGTTGAAGATGTTGCATTTAAGCATTGATCTGTTGACAGATGAAATCATGAGCTTCTTCTTACAGCTGTGTGGTGTTAGTGATCACATCTGTCCACAACCTTCTGTCTCTTGAACTGCCAATCATTTCAGATGCCAAAGTTCCTCTATGAGATAATGTCAAACTGTCTAGCATCTTCTCTCTTGATCTCACCTTGCCTCTCCTCCCCTCCAACCTTCTTTTTGTTATGATGTGCTTCAGCTGTCCTATTGGCATGACATGCTTAAAGAATGTGAATTGTCTTCTTCTAATGTGAGCTCACTTCTTTCAAGTTCTCTCCATTAGACTTTTTAATCAGTCCATGGTGTTCTTATCATTCTTCTTACAGCTTCCACATTATTCCTCACTAGTCTGCTTACTATTTCATAATTTGTTATAGTTTATGAAGAGCTGAAAAGAAAAAAAACTCATCTACTGCCTATTGTATCTTGTGGTATAGGACAGTTGGGTGGGGGATCTCGAGCCTGAGGAATTAAGGCCGACTGGCTAATGCAGTTGCCACGAACTGTGCAAGTAATGGTTTTCTTTATGCCACCGTCAGAAAAAAATCCACACCTTACCAAGGACTTGAAACCGGGTCTCCCAAAAGTAAACTCTGCATTCTAGCCACTCTGCATGCAGCTGGTTTATTTTCAACTTCATCTTGAATGGTTTATTGGTCATTGTCCTATTATTGAACATGTGATAGAGTTTATGATAAGCCAATCTATTTCTTTACATTTTGATAGAGTTAATGATAAGTCAATCTATTTGTTTACATTTTGATAGAGTTAATGATAAGTCAATCTATTTGTTTACATTTAGAGTTAATGATAAGTCAATCTAATTGTTTACATTTTGATAGAGTTAATGATAAGTCAATCTATTTGTTTACATTTTGATAGAGTTAATGATAAGTCAATCTATTTGTTTACATTTTGACAGAGTGGTGAACTAATTGGTTCATGTGTTGGCAGATTTAAGGACAAAATCATCTGTTCCTGTGATTACAGATTGAAGCATAAGTTAATGTGTTTGTTGACAGATTGCAGAATGCACTAATATATTCCATTGACAGTGTGGAGAATGATCTATTATATTCCATTGACAGTGTGGAGAATGAACTATTATATTCCATTGACAGTGTGGAGAATGAACTGATATATCCCATTGAGTGTGGAGAATGAATTAATTGGTTCACAAGTTGACAGATGGAAGAATGATTTAGTCAGTGTGTTGACATATTGATGAATGAATGAAATTGTTTGCTCACAGGTTGGCAGATTTAAAAATGAATTAATTTGTTTGATCACAATTTGATAGGTTGAAAAACAAATTGTTTATGCTGTTTGAAGGATGTTTCATTTGGTTGATAGGCAAATGGGTAAATTAGTTGACATTGTGTTAACATATTAAAGGATGGGGTAATTTGTTCTCAAGTTTAACAGACAGAAAAGTAAATTAATCTATTCACAAATTGGCACAATTGAAAACTGACTTAACTTTGACCTACTGACAGTTTCACAAACTGACTTAATCATTGACCTACTGACTGTTTCACAAACTGACTTAATCATTGACCTACTGACTGTTTCACACACTGACTTAACCATTGACCTACTGACAGTTTCACAGACTGACTTAATCATTGACCTACTGACTGTTTCACAGACTGACTTAATCATTGACCTATTGACTGTTTCACAGACTGACTTAATCATTGACCTACAGACAGTTTCACAAACTGACTTAATCATTGACCTACTGACAGTTTCACAAATTGACTTAATCATTGACCTACTGACTGTTTCACAGACTGACTTAATCATTGACCTACTGACTGTTTCACAGACTGACTTAATCATTGACCTACTGACTGTTTCACAAACCAACTTAATCATTGACCTACTGACTGTTTCACAGACTGACTTAATCATTGACCTACTGACTGTTTCACAGACTGACTTAACCGTTGACCTACTGACAGTTTCACAGACTGACTTAATCATTGACCTACTGACAGTTTCACATACTGACTTAACCATTGGCCTACTGACAGTTTCACAAACTGACTTAATCATTGACCAACTGACAGTTTCACAGACTGACTTAACCATTGACCTACTGACAGTTTCACAAACTGACTTAACCATTGACCTACTGACAGTTTCACAGACTGACTTAATCATTGACCTACTGACAGTTTCACAGACTGACTTAACCATTGACCTACTGACAGTTTCAGAAACTGACTTAATCATTGACCTACTGACAGTTTCACAAACTGACTTAATCATTGACCTACTGACAGTTTCACAGACTGACTTAATCATTGACCTACTGACAGTTTCACAGACTGACTTAATCATTGACCTACTGACAGTTTCACAAACTGACTTAATCATTGACCTACTGACAGTTTCACAAACTGATTTAATCATTGACCTAATGACAGTTTCACAGACTGACTTAATCATTGACCTACTGACAGTTTCACAGACTGACTTAATCATTGACCTACTGACTGTTTCACAGACTGACTTAATCATCGACCTACTGACAGTTTCACAGACTGACTTAATCATTGACCTACTGACAGTTTCACAAACCGACTTAATCATTGATCTACTGACAGTTTCACAGACTGACTTAATCATTGACCTACTGACAGTTTCACAAACTGACTTAACCGTTGACCTACTGACAGTTTCACAGACTGACTTAATCATTGACCTACTGACAGTTTCACAGACTGACAACCATTGACCTACTGACAGTTTCACAGACTGACTTAATCATTGACCTACTGACAGTTTCACAAACTGACTTAATCATTGACCTACTGACAGTTTCACAAACTGACTTAACCGTTGACCTACTGACAGTTTCACAAACCGACTTAACTATTGACCTACTGACAGTTTCACAGACTGACTTAATCATTGACCTACTGACAGTTTCACAGACTGACTTAATCATTGACCTACTGACTGTTTCAAAAACTGACTTAATCATTGACCTACTGACAGTTTCACAGACTGACTTAATCATTGACCTACTGACAGTTTCACAGACTGACTTAACCATTGACCTACTGACAGTTTCACAGACTGACTTAACCATTGACCTACTGACAGTTTCACAGACTGACTTAATCATTGACCTACTGACAGTTTCACAGACTGACTTAATCATTGACCTACTGACAGTTTCACAGACTGACTTAACCATTGACCTACTGACAGTTTCACAGACTGACTTAATCATTGACCTACTGACAGTTTCACAGACTGACTTAATCATTGACCTACTGACAGTTTCACAGACTGACTTAATCATTGACCTACTGACTGTTTCACAAACTGACTTAATCATTGACCTACTGACAGTTTCACAAACTGACTTAATCATTGACCTACTGACTGTTTCACAAACTGACTTAATCATTGACCTACTGACAGTTTCACAGACTGACTTACTCATTGACCTACTGACAGTTTCACAGACTGACTTAATCATTGACCTACTGACTGTTTCACAAACTGACTTAATCATTGACCTACTGACAGTTTCACAAACTGACTTAACTATTGACCTACTGACAGTTTCACAGACTGACTTAATCATTGACCTACTGACAGTTTCACAGACTGACTTAATCATTGACCTACTGACTGTTTCACAAACTGACATAATCATTGACCTACTGACAGTTTCACAGGCTGACTTAATCATTGACCTACTGACAGTTTCACAGACTGACTTAACCATTGACCTACTGACAGTTTCACAGACTGACTTAATCATTGACCTACTGACAGTTTCACAGACTGACTTAATCATTGACCTACTGACAGTTTCACAAACTGACTTAATCATTGACCTACTGACAATTTCACAAACTGACTTAATCATTGACCTACTGACAGTTTTACAGACTGAATGAAGAAACTGTTTGTTGCCAGGGTGCGAGAGGCAGCAGAAAGTTTAAACCAGGCCTTGAGAAAGTTGGTGGAAGCACAAGATGACCAACCTACCCCAACAGCTGAAAACATTACCTTCTATTCAGAAGTGTCTGCAAACGAGAAACAGTCCTTGGATTCTTCAAACAGTGGAAGGTAAGTAAGATCTGGTTGATCCATGTTTTTGTTCAAGGCTATGATTTCATTGGATTCTCGAGAACATGGTGAAAACTGGCAAAATTGAGGGGAAAAGGAGAAGGCAGAGAAGTAAATATTTGGATGGTTTGGCCATGTGGCATGGTCGAGACAAGAACATAGAGTGGATCCATGACTCTGGTGATCGTGTGAAATGGTGAAACATGATTGCCTATGCTTATCGGCATGGCACATGATGATGATGATGATGATGATGGAGAAGCAGTTAAAGAATTGATGCAGTTGAAGTGTAAAGATGATATTCGCCTATTCTTATTTTTCATTCACCTTTATCCTTCACTAACCAACTCACTACAAGCCTTCATGTCCTTAGCTGTCCCACACAGCTCTGTCCAAGCCATTCATTCCTGCCTCTACTTCTCTTCTGCAGATGTTTATTGGTCGTCCTCTCTTTCTCTAGCCCTGCAGATTTCAGACACAGGCTTGTCTAGTTACACTATTCTCAGGTTTTTACAGCGAGCTGCGTTGTGGTAAACGCTCCCAAGGCGGCCAGAGGAAACGCTTTAAAGACACTCTGAGGATTTCACTAAAAGCTTTTGGAACTAATCAAGACACTTGGGACACTGCACCAAAGATTGAAATTCGTGGCGTACATCATTACATAAGGGTGCAGTCACTTGTGAAGCAACCAGGACTGCAAGAGCTGTGAAGAAAAGGCTAGACAGAAAAACCACAGCAGGAGATCCTCCTGGAATGTCAAGCAATCTTTGTCCACATTGTCAAAGAACATTTCGAGCCAAAATAGGCCTTATCAGCCATCTTAGAACTCACGGCACCAAACTTTCAACCCACTGGATGAAATGAATGAATGAATGAATCAATAAGTGATGAAATGAATGGTCACCATCATTCTTGATGGACAAACAACATTCTCAGGTTTACTCACTGTATGTCCCAACACCAGCGTCCTTGTCTCACCCACCTGGCCTGTGCTGTTACAATACAATCAATTCTCGAATCATCACTATCTTTACTATTTTCATTGTGACTAATAAATCACCACCATCTTTATGTAATGAAACAGTCTCATAGCTTCTGTTAACAGTTTGAATTTGTTTAATCATAGATCGACATTGAAAGACACAATGATATATAAAGGAAGAGCTTCAATATCTAGTAGATTTGTCATTATATGCAACTATAAACTATATTTACAGGTATTTTTGTTGTTGTTGTTCTCGCTCGCTTTCAACTCAGGCGTAGTCCATGCATACTACTTCCAGTAGTGTTGGACTGAATTTTACGTGAGGATTAGCTTTCCCTATTAACAGGATCCCTTGCTATCAGGCAAACCCAAGTAAATAGGGAAGATAGTAAATAGGTTGGCAGTCATAAGATCCCATGGAAGATGCCTCATAGAGGTTAGAACATAACGTCTAATGGAAGATGCCTCATAGAGGTTAGAACATAATGTCTAATGAAGATGCCTCATAGAGGTTAGAACATAATGTCTAATGAAGATGCCTCATAGAGATTAGAACATAACATCGAGAGAAAATGCTCAGTGTTTGACCTATCTGCAATCATTTTCTCCTTTGTCTAAATTGCATTCCCGGTCTTTTCCCTCCATGCAACATGATCAATGGCAACTTGCTCCCAATGCGCATTATCAATGCCTGTATCAATCATGTCCCGCTTACACATATCATTGTACCGTAGTACAGGCCGACCCCGAGATCAAGACCAACCAAGAGATTTATAAAAAGCAATTATAGAACCAAGTGGGAATCAGAGTATCCAGGCCGCCATAAAGATAATGCATATTACCAACTCCGCCAAAGAGTCTTATCACAGGAGACAACAAGCTGAAATATCACTTTTCATAAATTAAAGATAAGAGATACTGATGAATATAACTGTGGAACTGGTAAAATGACAGCTAAATATTTGCAAGAGTGTCCAACATATACAGAACAGAGAATATTTTGGCCCACACCCACTTCATTTGCGGACAGACTATGCAGATGTCAACAAGCTGAAGTTGACTGCAGCTGTCTTTGTTGATGTACTTCTGTTGTCTAAAGTTGTACAAAGTTGAGCTGAGTCAAGAACCAACTTCACAGCACTCTGGACATTCCTATATGTGCTCCGTCCTCATCTTCAACAGTCAGTGAAGAGTCCCAATTCCAATGATGCCTGTAGCAGTCTCATTCTGGCCTTTCCTAAGAGTCCTGTGTGTCGGCCAGATCCTCTGCTCACTTCCTGTGGTACTATTATCTCCAGGCCGTGATCTATCTGCACAAAGAAGAAGAAGAGGATAAATTAGTACTTTGTATTCTATGCTAGGAAAAAGACTGCCATGTACTGTTGTGGCGAAGGGTTTACAGACGCAGTTTGTAATCCTGCATACCGTGTTCGAAACACAACTGTGGGCAGTTTGGCAGTAGACTGCCTTACATTGGTTTCTTATGAAATGGTATGGGTGCCGGTCGTTCAGAAAGCAATGGCAAACTGCTGAACATAAACTTGCCCCGAACTGCCAAAAAATGCTGGGGTTGACTTATGTCCTGTAAATGATATGCAACTAACTAACTGTTGTATGTGTGTGAGACTTGGGCAATAAGCAGGCAAACTGAGGAACAACGTATTGCAGATTTCACATTTGTATGTTGTCTAATGTTTCCCTGGCCTAGGGGTTAGCGTCTTTCTCTGTAATCCTGTATATTCTCGTGAGTACCATAACCTGTGTGAGAATTGGTAGTGGTTCTCGCCGCATACGGAGTATGTGAGCCGGTCGCTCAGAAAGCAATGGCAAACTACTGAGCGTAATCTTGCCTAGTACATCAACAGCAGCTGAAAAATACTGATGTTGACTGCAATGTCCTGTAAGGGATATGCCAAAAAAAAAAAAAAAAAAAGAAAGTTGTGTAATGTGATGTCTAGTATATCCTGTAGCTACATTCTGTCCCCATATGTGAGAGCCAACCAATACCTCTGTCTCCCCCAGTGCCATACAGCTGGAAATCCTGTCTTTGATCAAAGTGCTGCAGCGGTTACTGGGTCATGAGACCATACAGGCCAGGGTGGCGGCACTCAAGTGGTTTAACCTACTTCTGGTGAAGACACCCAACAAGGTGAGTGTTACAGTGCCTGTACACGCCTGACTGTTGATTTTGTACAGATGTAAAATGGTGGGCAGTTAGTGATGAAACTGTGGGGAAGTTGGAGGCAGTTTTTGTTTGTGCGCTCGCTCACTCACTTTGAACTCGAGCGTAGTCCATACATACTACTTCTAGTAGTGCTGGACTGAATTTTGCGTGTGGGTTAGCTTTCCCTAATAGTCCCTCGCCATCAGGCGAACCCACTTTGAGTTCAGAGGTACTTGTAATTTACGTCCCCAAGTTAAGGATGATAGGTCAACAATTTAGTCCAACTGTCCGGTGCAGGGGTTGAACCCCTTACCTCGGCATCAACACAACAGATGTTTAAGAGCACAGTTCTTATCCATTCGGCCATGCTGCCCTCTTGATGATAACGGGACAGTGGAGTGACATGGTCAGACAACTTCAACACTAGTCTTTGCACTGACTAAAGTAATGATGATGATAACAGGGCACAGTGGAGTGACATGGTCAGACAACTTTAACACTAGTCTTTGAACTGACTAAGGTAATGATGATGATAACGGGACAGTGGAGTGACATGGTCAGACAACTTTAACACTAGTCTTTGAACTGACTAAAGTAATAATGATGATAACAGGGCACAGTGGAGTTACATGGTCAGACAACTTCAACACTAGTCTTTGCACTGACTAAAGTAATAATGATGATAACAGGGGACAATGGAGTGACGTGGTCAGACAACTTCAACACTAGTCTTTGAACTGACTAAAGTAATGATGATGATAACGGGACAATGGAGTGACATGGTCAGACAACTTCAACACTAATCTTTGAACTGACTAAAGTAATGATGATGATAACGGGACAATGGAGTGTCATGGTCAGACAACTTCAACACTAGTCTTTGAACTGACTAAAGTAATGATGATGATAACGGGACAGTGGTGTGACATGGTCAGACAACTTCAACACTAGTCTTTGAACTGACTAAAGTAATGATGATGATAACAGGGGACAGTGGAGTGACATGGTTATACAACTTCAACACTAGTCTTTGAACTGACTAAAGTAATAATGATGATAACAGGGGACAATGGAGTGACATGGTCAGACAACTTCAACACTAGTCTTTGAACTGACTAAAGTAATAATGATGATAACAGGGGACAGTGGAGTGACATAGTCATACAACTTCAACACTAGTCTTTGAACTGACTAAAGTAATAATGATGATAACAGGGGACAGTGGAGTGACATGGTCAGACAACTTCAACACTAGTCCTTGAACTGACTAAAGTAATAATGATGATAACAGGGGACAGTGGAGTGACATGGTCAGACAACTTCAACACTAGTCTTTGAACTGACTAAAGTAATAATGATGATAACAGGGGACAATGGAGTGACATGGTCAGACAACTTCAACACTAGTCTTTGAACTGACTAAAGTAATGATGATGATAACAGGGGACAGTGGAGTGACATGGTCAGACAGTGGAGTGACATGGTAAGACAACTTCAACACTAGTCTTTGAACTGACTAAAGTAATGATGATGATAACAGGGGACAGTGGAGTGACATGGTCAGACAATGGAGTGACATGGTCAGACAACTTCAACACTAGTCTTTGAACTGACTAAAGTAATAATGATGATAACAGGGGACAGTGGAGTGACATGGTCAGACAACTTCAACACTAGTCTTTGAACTGACTAAAGTAATAATGATGATAACAGGGGACAGTGGAGTGACATGGTCAGACAACTTCAACACTAGTCTTTGAACTGACTAAAGTAATAATGATGATAACAGGGGACAGTGGAGTGACATGGTCAGACAACTTCAACACTAGTCTTTGCACTGACTAAAGTAATAATGATGATAACGGGACAGTGGAGTGACATGGTCAGACAACTTCAACACTAGTCTTTGAACTGACTAAAGTAATAATGATGATAACAGGGGACAGTGGAGTGACATGGTCATACAACTTCAACACTAGTCTTTGAACTGACTAAAGTAATAATGATGATAACAGGGGACAATGGAGTGACATGGTCAGACAACTTCAACACTAGTCTTTGAACTGACTAAAGTAATGATGATGATAACAGGGGACAGTGGAGTGACATGGTCAGACAGTGGAGTGACATGGTCAGACAACTTCAACACTAGTCTTTGAACTAACTAAAGTAATAATGATGATAACAGGGGACAGTGGAGTGACATGGTCAGACAACTTCAACACTTGTCTTTGCACTGACTAAAGTAATAATGATGATAACAGGGGACAGTGGAGTGACATGGTCAGACAACTTCAACACTAGTCTTTGAACTGACTAAAGTAATAATGATGATAACAGGGGACAGTGGAGTGACATGGTCAGACAACTTCAACACTAGTCTTTGAACTGACTAAAGTAATAATGATGATAACAGGGGACAGTGGAGTGACATGGTCATACAACTTCAACACTAGTCTTTGAACTGACTAAAGTAATAATGATGATAACAGGGGACAGTGGAGTGACATGGTCAGACAACTTCAACACTAGTCTTTGAACTGACTAAAGTAATAATGATGATAACAGGGGACAGTGGAGTGACATGGTCAGACAACTTCAACACTAGTCTTTGAACTGACTAAAGTAATGATGATGATAACAGGGGACAGTGGAGTGACATGGTCAGACAGTGGAGTGACATGGTAAGACAACTTCAACACTAGTCTTTGAACTGACTAAAGTAATGATGATGATAACAGGGGACAGTGGAGTGACATGGTCAGACAATGGAGTGACATGGTCAGACTACTTCAACACTAGTCTTTGAACTGACTAAAGTAATAATGATGATAACAGGGGACAGTGGAGTGACATGGTCATACAACTTCAACACTAGTCTTTGAACTGACTAAAGTAATAATGATGATAACAGGGGACAGTGGAGTGACATGGTCAGACAACTTCAACACTTGTTTTTTGAACTGACTAAAGTAATAATGATGATAACAGGGGACAGTGGAGTGACATGGTCAGACAACTTCAACACTAGTCTTTGAACTGACTAAAGTAATAATGATGATAACAGGGGACAGTGGAGTGACATGGTCAGACAACTTCAACACTAGTCTTTGAACTGACTAAAGTAATGATGATGATAACGGGACAATGGAGTGACATGGTCAGACAACTTCAACACTAGTCTTTGAACTGACTAAAGTAATGATGATGATAACAGGGGACAATGGAGTGACATGGTCAGACAACTTTAACACTAGTCTTTGAACTAACTAAAGTAATGATGATGATAACGGGACAATGGAGTGACATGGTCAGACAACTTCAACACTAGTCTTTGAACTGACTAAAGTAATGATGATGATAGCTATTATGCTGTTGTTCATTGTTAAACAATATACATTTTCTAGCATCTATTTGTTGTCCTTAATGAGAACAACATTCTTATTTTCTTTGGCAGACGTTCCGGTATATAGAGGAGTTCTTTGGACTTCTCCTGACAACTTTGGCGGATCCTTCTGATGATGTGAGTTCATTGAGTCTTCTGATCTGAATCTTGGAAACATGTTTGTACTGTATCTGTTGAAACAAGTTAATTATGAAGTATAATCTAGTATAGTAATATATAATATATATAACATAATCTAGTAACAGTTTGTCCTTTTTGCAGATAAGATGGTGTACACCCTAAACTTGGTCCATTCTGTTGAACACTTGTAGCTTACATTACACTTGGTTAGCATTACACATCATCCATTATGTAGATAAATTATATATCACATTACACTTGGTCAACATTACACATCATCCATTCTGTAGATAAATTATAGATCACATTACACTTGGTCAACATTACACATCATCCATTCTGTAGATAAATTATAGATCACATTACACTTGGTCAGCATTACACATTATCCATTATGTAGATAAATTATAGATCACATTACACTTGGTCAGCATTACACATCATCCATTATGTAGATAAATTATAGATCACATTACACTTGGTCAACATTACACATCATCCATTATGTAGATAAATTATAGATCACATTACACTTGGTCACCATTACACATCATCCATTATGTAAATAAATGATAGATCACATTACACTTGGTCAACATTACACATCATCCATTATGTAGATAAATTATAGATCACATTACACATCATCCATTATGTAGATAAATTATAGATCACATTACACTTGGTCACCATTACACATCATCCATTATGTAAATAAATGATAGATCACATTACACTTGGTCAACATTACACATCATCCATTATGTAGATAAATTATAGATCACATTACACTTGGTCCACATTACACATAGTCCATTATGTAGATACATTATATATCACATTATCCATTGTGTTGATAACTTGTAGCTCACATGACCACAGGTACAACTCTTCCATCGTGATAACACATACACAGTTGTCTCTCACAGGTGGTGTTATTAGACCTAGAGGTGCTTTCGGAGATCTCATCCAATCCTGCAGGATTTGGGGTCATTTCAGGCTTGCCCGAAGGAGGAGCTGCAACACCATCTTCTGACAGATCAGCTGGAGAGCTGAGGCTGAATCCCTACTTCACCAAGCTGATGAATGGCCTCATTGACTGGTTCAAGAAAGACAAGCAGTTATTGGAAGACAGAGGGGCGTTTATTATCAGGTACTTCTTCTTAGATACAGAAACACACCTATTTCCACCCCAGCATTAAAAGAACCTGTCTCTCTGTATGCCAAATCCAATTGTATTTATCAATTTACATGCAGGTGCTAGTCTACCTACATCGGCAGGACAGAGAGGCAGTTTAATAACAGGGTGGTCAAACACATACCCAATTGGATTGACAGAATAATAAACAAAGACTTTGGGAACCTGATCAAGCTTACACATCACAAACGTCCTACGTCATTGATTAGATGGCACAGTCATTTCCTATGTTGTTTAACACACAAAATGGTCACATGTTAAAGCTGGCAGAAGCAATCGCCATCCATTTACAGAAGCAATCGCCATCCATTTACAGAAGCCAGCTTTGTGCAGACAGAAAGACATGTTAGTTTAAAATTACTGTGGTCGATAATTGAAATTACTGTGTGAACAGCCCTCTTGTCTCGTGTACTGCCAATCTTATAGTCCATGCTGTGTGATATTCACCACCTTCTGTCTCGTGTGCTGCCAATCTTCTTATAGTCCATGCCGTGTGGCATTATAATCATGTCTGTCCACTACCTTCTGTCTCGTGTACGGCCAATCTTCTTATAGTCCATGCCGTGTGGCATTATAATCATGTCTGTCCACTACCTTCTGTCTCGTGTACGGCCAATCTTCTTATAGTCCATGCCGTGTGACGTTGGCGATCATGTCTGTCCCCAGCCTTCTGTCTCGTGTACAGCCAATCTTTTTATAGTCCATGCCGTGTGGTGCTGGAGATAATGTCTGTCCACAGCTTTCTGTGTCATGTACTGCCAGTGTTATAGTCCATACATTTATAAATTTAACTTCTTTAATACATCTTCCATCTGCTGTTATAAATCCTTGATTTTATCATATATCCAGTATGCCTGAAGGTGTCCTTTACTTTTTATGTTAGTGATTTCACATATACAGGCATGATTCCATCACCTGAGTTAAGTATTTCAAGTTATCTTTTTCAACATTAGCTCCCATCAGTATTTAACCTTCTTCTGCTTATTTTCCTTCTCCTCATTTTCCTCCTCACTTTTAGATAATGCTTAACCTAGTCCATTATTCTCCTTCCATCGCATTAATGCAACCTGTCTTGGAAAATGAACACCAAGCTGTTGACAGCAGCAGTCGTTACTAGATCACTCATCCCTGGGAGGTTAGCCCGGTCAACAAATGCCTGAAGATGTGCCAACCGAAAGGCGCAAATATCCCAGCTCTGTTGTAAACAGGCACAAAGTATTTACTTTCAAAACAATCAAACAAATAAATACACACTTCAAACGAACGAAGTAGAAGAAGAAGAAGATCAGCCATCAGAATCATCAGGAAAAGAGAAATGAAATGTATCGGGTATATCAACGAGGAGGTGGCGTGGAGAAATTAGCCGTTTGTGGGACGATTTTCGGCACAAGAAGCAGAGAAAGACAGAGTAAGTTATATGTATAAAGTTTATACGCTATGCACCAAATGATACAAATGAGCTTTAAAATATTGCATCACAGAGAGGAGTGCGGAGAAATGATCGCCAATGTTGCTGCTGTATAGCAGACACTTGAAGAAGAAGAAGAAGAAAACGAACAAAAAGAAGGATGATTTTATGTAAACTGGATGTATACCTTTATTTTTTGGTGTTTGCTCGCTTTGAACTCAAGCTAAATCCGTACCAGTGTCCCTCGCCACCAGGCAAACCCACTCCAACTTTAGATGTACTTGTAATTTACATCCCCAAGTCAATGACAAGAAGTCAACATTTTAGTCCAACTGACCGGTGTAGGTGTTCAGCCAATTACCTCGGCATCAGCACACCGGAAGTTTAAGACTGAGCGCTTTTATCCATTCGCTCTTATTGACCTCCGATGTACACCTTCATAACATAACATTTGCTCTGGTATCTGTTTAGGCAGTTGTCCATTTACCTGAGTGCCGAAGCCATATTCCGGAGTCTGGCTGAGATCTTGATAGAAGAGGCTGATGTGAATTTTGCATGCACAATGGTTCAGAGCCTAAACACCATCTTGCTGACCTCGACTGAGATCTATGAGTTGAGGTCCCAGCTGAAGGAACTTGCCACAGAGGTTTGTTGCCTGTCCTCTGTTCTCATCATCATCATTATCATCATCATCATCATCATGTTAAGTAATACAACAACAAGTTGAAGTTGTCTGACCACGTCACTCCCTTGTCCTCTATTCTCATCATCATCATCATCATCATCATCATCATCATCATCATCATCATCATCATCATCATCATCATCATCATCATCATCATCATGTTAGGTAATACAACAAGAAGTTGAAGTTGTCTGACCATGTCACTCCCCTGTCCTCTATTCTCATCATCATCATCATCATCATCATCATCATGTTAGGTAATACAACAATACGTTGATGTCTGACCACGTCACTCCCTTGTCCTCTGTTCTCATCATCATCATCATCATCATCATCATCATTATCATCATCATTATCATCATCATCATCATGTTAGGTAATACAACAAGAAGTTGAAGTTGTCTGACCATGTCACTCCCCTGTCCTCTATTCTCATCATCATCATCATCATCATGTTAGGTAATACAACAATAAGTTGATGTCTGATCACGTCACTCCCCTGTCCTCTATTCTCATCATCATCATCATCATGTTAGGTAATACAACAACAAGTTGATGTTGTCTGACCACGTCACTCCCCTGTCTTCTATCCTCATCATCATCATTATCATCATGATGCCACTGCACATTGAGCATTCCCATGTGTGCTCAGTCCTCCAGTGCAGCAGCCATCCCAAAGTATTCCTGCTCACTGTTCCTATAATGAGTCAGTTATGGTATCTCCTCTCTGTCCCTCGAAGTAGAGGCATTGACAAGCCTTCCAAACAAGTACTTAGTAGATTGATTATATCAACCCTGCCCATGCTTCTTCCTGTGTGTATTCGTGCATTATTTGCTGGCTGGTTTGTTGGATGGGATGTGAACTTGTTGGATGTTTTGATGTAGATGGATGAGACGTTAACTTGTATGTTTTGATGTAGCTGGATGGGATGCAAACTTGTATATTTAAATGTAGCTGGATGGGATGTGAACTTACATGTTTAGATGTAGCTGGATGTGATGTGAACTTGCTGGATGTTTTGATGTAGCTCAGTGGGATGTGAACATGTTGGATGTTTTGATGTAGCTGGATGGAATGTGAACATGGATGTTTTGATGTAGCTGGATGGGATGTGAAATTGCTGGATGTTTGGCAGGCATGGTATCTTGTTGGGTGTTCATGTGTGGCTGGAATGGATCCGGTATCTATTCATATGATGAGCAGCTGGTGGCGTTAGAGGATACCAGCTTGTTGAATGTTTGTGAGGTTTCTTTGTGCATACAAGGTTGTTGTTTGTGTTGAGTGAAAGAAAAGTGAGAATGTTAATCTGTTAATGATGTTCATAGAGGCTACAGGTCTGGATGTGTTGTTGATTTATTGTCCGTTTAAAATAAGCTGTCTCATGCTGGTGTGTATCCTACAGGATAGCTGCAGCCTGTTCTGTTGTTTGTACAAATGCTGGTCTCATAGTCCTGTATCCTTGATGTCCTTGTGCTACCTGACTCAGAACTACAAGCAGGCCTACAGGCTCATGCAGATTTTGTATCCTTCCGTGTGGGACTGTGGTTGAGATTGACTCCATCAGGGTTTGACAGGAGATTGACCAGGTTAATTTCTTATGTGGAGAATTGGGGAATCAGATTGACAGGAGGGTTGTGTTTAAAGAGGAGAATAGGTAAGTTTGACAAGAGAAGGGTATTTTGTGTTTAGTGGAGGATTGGTAGGTCAAGGTTGGGCTAAAGGGTTAGTGGAAGGAAGCGGTTTGTTTTAAGTGGACATTAAAAGTTGACGTTTGGTTTAGTTGGACATTGAAAGTTGGGGGTTTGTCATGGCTGTTTTATTGTAGTATTTGGCATTTGATTTGGTCAGTCGTGAGGGTCTGTTCAAGGCACTAAAGAAGATTGGCTGCCCACCAACTCTTCTGTCCATTGTGGAATCGTTCCACACAGGCATGAAGGGTATAATCAAGTTTGATGGTGCAACTTCTGAAGAATTTGAAATCAAGAGTGGAGTTAAGCAAGGTTGTGTACTAGCTCCCACCCTCTTTGGAATATACTTTTCACTTCTACTGAAATATGCATTTCGTGATCAGGATGGTGGTATATACATTCACTCACGCTCAGATGGCGGCCTCTACAATGCTCAGAGATTGAAGGCTAAGACCAAAATTAGGAGGGTACTGATCAGAGAGTTGCTTTTTGCAGATGATGCTGCAGTTACGACCCACTCTGAGGAAGAATTGCAATGTCTACTATCTGCATTCTCCAATGCTTGTTCTGAATTTGGTTTAACAATTAGCAAAAAGAAGACACAGATTATGTCACAAGGTGCACATGGGGTACCATCAATCTTTATTGACGACGCCGAACTAGAGATAGTAGACCATTTTACATATCTAGGATCGGTGGTAAATAGCAAATTATCCCTAGATCAGGAAATCAACATCCGGATTGGTAAGGCAGCAACAACAATGAACAGGTTAAGAAAAAGAGTCTGGGAGAACAGGAAGCTTACTGCCAAAACAAAAGTCCTTGTCTATCAAGCCTGTGTCCTTAGTACTCTTCTCTATGGCAGTGAAACCTGGACAACTTACTCACACCAAGAGAACAATTTAAACAGCTTTCATATGCGGTGTCTGCGAAGAATTCTTGGTATTAAGTGGCAAGACAAAATCACAAATACTGAAGTATTGGAAAGATCAGGTTGTGTGACAGTTTATTCCATGCTCAGTCTTCGTAGACTTAGATGGATAGGACATCTTAGGCGGATGGATGATGGTAGAATACCAAAGGATATCTTTTTTGGTGAATTACAGATGGGTAAGAGATCTCAGGGTCGGCCTCTACTACGATACAAAGATGTGTGTAAGCGGGACATGATTGATACAGGCATTGATAATGCACATTGGGAGCAAGTCGCCGCTGAACGTGTTGCATGGAGGGCAAATATCAGAAATGGAATAAAGTCAAAGGAGAAAATTATTGCAGAAAAGTCACACACCAAGCGTTTGAGACGTAAGATGGTGCATGATGGTGGAAATGACCACGTGTTCACATGCACCCACTGTGAACGGACATTTACAGCGCAAATTGGCCTTATCAGTCACACTCGCTACCGCCATAGTTAAAAGTTATTATGCATTTTTAAAGCACAAACTATCGTCTGTCAAGACGGCAAGGTGCCAATGTGTGTGTTTATTGTAGTAAAGTAGGAGGGTTAGTGGAAGGAAGGGGTTTGTTTTAGGTGGACATTGAAAGTTGGGGTTTGTTTTTGGTGGACATTGAAAGGTGGGATTTGTTTTAGGTGGACATTAAAAGTTGGGATTTGGTTTAGGTGGATATTGAAAGTCACGTTTTGTTGTTGGTGGACACTGAAAGTTGGGGTTTGTTTTTGGTGGACATTAAAAGTTGGGATTTGTTTCAGGTGGACATTAAAAGTTGGGATTTGGTTTAGGTGGAAATTGAAAGTCACGTTTTGTTGTTGGTGGACATTGAAAGTTGAGGTTTGTTTTAGGTGGACATTGAAAGTTGGGGTTTGTTTTAGGCGGACATTGAAAGTTGGGGTTTGTTTTAGGTGGACATTGAACTTGGGGGTTTGTTTTAGGAGGACATTGAAAGTTGGGATTTGTTTCAGGTAGACATTGAAAGTTGGAGTTTGGTTTAGGTGGAAATTAAACTTGGAGTTTGTTTTAGGTGGACATAGAACTTGGGGTTTGTCTTAGGTGGACATTAAACTTGGGGTTTGTGGTGGCTGTTTACACACCTTAAGGCACACAGGGCATATGGTGCTGGACTCGTAATTGTATAGACCAATTGGCGCTTGGTGAGTGATGTGATCAGCATGGCCCCGGCCGCCTTGACTTCCCAAGACATTTTCTAGTACACATCTAGGCTGGGTTCACCTGGGAGTCAGCATGGCTGAATGGATAAGCGCGCTTGGTCTTAAACATCCGGTGTGATGATGCTGAGGTAGCAGGTTCAAGTTAGAAGACTAAAATGTTTACTTCTTGTCCTTGACATGGGGACGTAAATTACAAGTACCTCAGAAGTTGGAGTGGGTTCGCCTGAAGGCGAGGGACACTGATAATAGGGAAAGCTAATCCACACACAAAAATCAGTCCAGTGCACTAGAAGTAGTAGCATGAGTATGGACTATGCTTGAGTTCAAAACGAGCAACTGCAACAACAAAAAATCCATCCTGATGTGAATTCGTAACTGTTGTATTATGTTTAAGTCAAAATGGTGAGTCAGATAAGTTGATGTAAGTCAGCATTTCACAGATGAGTTGACTGTTTTATTTTGTCTAGGTCAAAATATCTAAATCAGATTAGTTGATCAAATCAGGGTTGGATGAGTGAATCACATTAGTTAAGTATTCATAGATACAGGAGTTGTGAGTTAGTTTTGTGCATTAAATTAATATTCAACTACTGAATTAAATAAATGTTCAGCTCCAGAATTAGAGATGTGATCTTTTGTGCCAGTTATTTCTTTGACCTTTGACCCAGTGGAGACTTGGAGGTGACAGTAGATTTCTTGAAAGAAATAGACAAGCTGGTCCAGTTGATAGAGTCGCCAATTTTTGCATGTGAGTATTTGTGTTAAAACTACAGTTTGGTTAAGTAACACCTGATGTCCTGTGTATTGAGGTAAAGCCATGGCACATGCTGCAGAAGGAACATAAAGTAAAAGCTTCAGTTATACTAGGTCATGACTTTATGAGTGGTGTGGCCAGCTCTCTTGTCATTGTGCTTTCCTGGCCTGTGAAGTCTCTTGAGACCAGTGTACCAGGTGGGAATGGCTTGTTGTCATGTGATCATCTGTCGTGTTGTTCTTTGTCATGAATGAACTGTATGTAACAGTTTCAGTGACAAACAAAAAGTGGGTTTGGACCAAATAAACATGGATGGCGGAAAATAGGAAGTGGGGGTGTGTCATAGTTGTGACTTAAAAGCTGTTAATATGGTAGCAGACATGTTGTATTATTAGCTATTTCAGAATTATCGCCCTTTTTTTTAGCTCTTCACTTTTTTTTGTGTAATTTTGCGAACTTTTTCCTGCGTCGTCCAACGATCACTTCCGGTTTGACATGTACTGCTAAAAGACCCAAAAAAACGAAAGGAGTTTGGTACGATGAAAGGGACGTTATTCTCATATATTTAGCAGTGGTTCTGCTAGATAGCCGCCAAATTATTACACCATAAAAACGATTTATCTGGATTTTATATGGTTCTTTTCACGATTAGTAAGGTAATTTGTCTTATAACTCCTGACTATGAAATATTAATTCATTTTTTCGTGCATATTTGAATCCCCCGTTCAATTTTACATAAATATGAAGAGTTTCAACATTGCAGGTGTTTGCACACGATCAGGACAAAATATTTCGTGACACCGCCTTGATAAGACAAAATTCAAGATGGCGGCGCCCATACCATATGATACAATAGTACTAAACTTTAGCGGACCTATATTTATTTATAATTAGAACTGGTAATTTAAGTACTAACATTAAACAGAATACAAGTGTCATGTGTAGCAGTAATGTATCTGTGTACTTGCATAATATTTCAACATTTTAGATGACTGAAAATAATTTTGAAAGCCAGTTTTCAGACCCTTCTGTAAACTTGTAAGGTGTTAGTTAAGTAAGGTGTACTTTTTTTCTAAGCTGCCTTACAACTTACAGCACTTAATTATTTACATTTAAATGCAGTGCTGTAAAATAAGTTATATGTTTTAAATAAGTTAGTATTTAATTATTAATTGCTGACAATTAGATACAGAACAGTGTGCTGTAATTACTGTAATTGTAGAGCAGAAGTAGAAATAGAAATCAATTTTTAGTGAACAGTTAATTATTTAATATTTTAATTGTTTTATTATTTAAAATCTTAATAATTAATTAACTGCTGCTTAATTTGTGCAACAGTCACAAACTTAGTTACTTACATTAATGTTTATAATATTTAATCAACAAAAGAAAGCTGTCGCAATGCAGTTAGTACATTAAGACAATATGATACATTTTCATGAATTGTTCTTTCACTAACGACGAACATTCCACGTGACATTTGATTAATATAATAAATATGCAGCTATTTTTAACTAGCAATTAGGTCACAGCACATCATAACAAAAAGTCTTATAAGTCAAGTGCATCTTTGTCAGAGACTCTGAGACTCTTGTGCTTTGTACGATGCTTTCGCCAGGCCCCTGTGTGGAAAGAGACTGAGCAAACCTGGTGCAATGAAGTTGATCCTCTCATTCCTCTCGACATTCTATCAAAAGAGGAATATTACCTTTACTTTCCTGTTACCAAATCATAAGTAGAAACCCCATTTTAAAATATTCTCTGTATATGCAAATACTACTAATAATCATCATCAAGTGCCGGCTGGCGTAGGCGTTCATGGCTTTCCACAAATCTCGGTCTTTGGTGTTCTGGATCCTAATACTAAATTATATTATACACCTGAGAGAAGTGAGGAGTCTCGTTCATGCCAACGAACCAGGCATGCTAATACAGGAAAGTACTCTTACTAATAATTTAATATATTAAAAAAATTAGTTGTGAAACACAAAAAGCAATTAACCAAAGAATCGCCATCACTTGTGACACTCGTTCTTTAACCATTTCCTGTGACATTCAAGATTCTGATTGTCACACCTTTGCCACAGCCTGTGTCAATTTGATAAAACAATTCAGATGCACACCTTCCTGTGGTGAGTTTCTATATATTTGAATAACGAAGACACAAACAATAGATTGCACGATTTATTGCCTGGCATATTTCGCTGCATCTCGTCAGGTACATACTGCAGAAATCTGAAAATATAAAAAAGATAAAATTACACAGAGTAATGAAGCTTACATAAAAGAATAACGAAAAACAAATGCCTACACAAAATACAATAAATAATCACGGAGAAGACCCTCCAGTGACTACATTGTTAATTACGTCACGGCACATCCTATAAAAAAATAAAACATACGTCAAGGTAGGCCTCGCCGCCCCGGACGCAATGATATATGGCACAATGTTGTCCGTTTAAAAATAAACAAGCCACGGTAATAGAAGGCAAATAATAAACAGTTGGCGGCCATTTTAAATTGTTAATTAGGTCACGGCACATCCTATAAAAATAAATAAATAATACGTCAAGTTAGGCCTCGCCGCCCCGGACGCAATGAGATATGGCACAATGTTGTCCGTTTAAAAATAAACAAGCCATGGTAATAGAAGGCAAATAATAAACAGTTGGCGGCCATTTTAAATTGTTAATTAGGTCACGGCACATCCTATAAAAATAAATAAATAATACGTCAAGTTAGGCCTCGCCGCCCCGGACGCAATGAGATATGGCACAATGTTGTCCGTTTAAAAATAAACAAGCCATGGTAATAGAAGGCAAATAATAAACAGTTGACGGCCATTTTAAATTGTTAATTAGGTCACGGCACATCCTATAAAAATAAATAAATAATACGTCAAGTTAGGCCTCGCCGCCCCGGACGCAATGATATATGGCACAACGTTGTCCGTTTACAAATAAACAAGCCACGGTAATAGAAAGCAGAATTTCTCAAGTTTCCAATCTTAGGGCCGCGATAAATCCTGACTTATCAGTTAATTTATCATTGCACTTCCTGTTATTAAATTACGTCACCATATAATTCATAACTCCGCTTAGAATCAACGTACAGTCTTCGTTGAGATACCGTTGGATTCGTCTCGTCAAGCTCTATCTAACTGGTATGATTTCATAAGTAAAAACCCAAATTTTAAATATTGACCAAAATAGCTAGTATTATAACGCAATGACAAAATTTTGGTTTTATATATATATATAAGCCCATGGTGGATACAGGAAGTCGCTTACAACAATTAATCATCCCATGACACTTAATTAGTTAAGTTATATCTATCTATCTATCCCATAATTTCTTTGGCATCAAGAGGGATGTGCAACAGAACAAATGAAGGACCCATATTGGAAGAGACTGATTGAGCTGGGAGTGAGCAGAGGATCTGGACAACACTCAGCTTGCACAGGAAGATGCCACTACTACCATCAGCTTGGGAACTCTTTGTGAGCTACTGTAGTAGGGGACGGAGCACCTGTGAGGCTGTCCTGAGTGCAATGCTGTTGTTTCTTGATTTTATGATAAGCCAGGGGACGGCAAAGAGATGAATACCTGAATGGCTTGGCCACGCGGCATAATTTTAATGAAAACATACACCTCATTCAGGATTTTGGTGATGGTGTGAGATGGCTTGCCTTGGCCATCCTCGCTTATCAGCATGGGGCATGATGAAGATGGTCATCTTCATATGATAACACACACGCGCGCGCACACACGCACGTACGTTCATTTGACATACATTCATTCGACAGTGTTTTTTTCCCTATGTGAATGTAACATACACAATAGATAATTGATGAATAAAAGATGAGTGATTGGAAGGACCAAATATAAGACGGGCCTCCGCGCCCAATTTGTGACCCTTTGAAAATAAAGTTCGTTCATTCGTTCCTTTGTTCGTTCTCTCTCTCTCCTGCTTACCCCACTCTTGTTCTCCCCTCCTCTCTCTCTTCTGCCCTGTATCCCCCATTGTTGGAACATATGCCCTCAACCAACTCGCTTCAGACTGTCTTATCTTTTACTCTCTGCCCATGCCCTCCCCGTATTATTTATCTCTGCCTCTAATCCTCTCCTCCCTGTGTGTCAGGTCTCCCTCATATCCTCCCCTCCCTGTGTGTCAGGTCTCCCTCATATCCTCTCTTCCCTGTGTGTCAGGTCTCCCTCTAATCCTCTCCTCCCTGTGTGTCAGGTCTCCCTCATATCCTCTCCTCCCTGTGTGTCAGGTCTCCCTCTAATCCTCTCCTCCCTGTGTGTCAGGTCTCCCTCTAATCCTCTCCTCCCTGTGTGTCAGGTCTCCCTCATATCCTCTCCTCCCTGTGTGTCAGGTCTCCCTCATATCCTCTCCTCCCTGTGTGTCAGGTCTCCCTCATATCCTCCCCTCCCTGTGTGTCAGGTCTCCCTCATATCCTCTCCTCCCTGTGTGTCAGGTCTCCCTCTAATCCTCTCCTCCCTGTGTGTCATGTCTCCCTCATATCCTCTCCTCCCTGTGTGTCAGGTCTCCCTCTAATCCTCTCCTCCCTGTGTGTCAGGTCTCCCTCTAATCCTCTCCTCCCTGTGTGTCAGGTCTCCCTCATATCCTCTCCTCCCTGTGTGTCAGGTCTCCCTCATATCCTCTCCTCCCTGTGTGTCAGGTCTCCCTCATATCCTCTCCTCCCTGTGTGTCAGGTCTCCCTCTAATCCTCTCCTCCCTGTGTGTCAGGTCTCCTTCATATCCTCTCCTCCCTGTGTGTCAGGTCTCCCTCATATCCTCTCCTCCCTGTGTGTCAGGTCTCCCTCTAATCCTCTCCTCCCTGTGTGTCAGGTCTCCTTCATATCCTCTCCTCCCTGTGTGTCAGGTCTCCCTCATATCCTCTCCTCCCTGTGTGTCAGGTCTCCCTCATATCCTCTCCTCCCTGTGTGTCAGGTCTCCCTCATATCCTCTCCTCCCTGTGTGTCAGGTCTCCTTCTAATCCTCTCCTCCCTGTGTGTCAGGTCTCCCTCTAATCCTCTCCTCCCTGTGTGTCAGGTCTCCCTCTAATCCTCTCCTCCCTGTGTGTCAGGTCCCCCTCTAATCCTCTCCTCCCTGTGTGTCAGGTCTCCCTCTAATCCTCTCCTCCCTGTGTGTCAGGTCTCCTTCATATCCTCTCCTCCCTGTGTGTCAGGTCTCCCTCTAATCCTCTCCTCCCTGTGTGTCAGGTCCCCCTCTAATCCTCTCCTCCCTGTGTGTCAGGTCTCCCTCATATCCTCTCCTCCCTGTGTGTCAGGTCTCCCTCTAATCCTCTCCTCCCTGTGTGTCAGGTCCCCCTCTAATCCTCTCCTCCCTGTGTGTCAGGTCTCCCTCTAATCCTCTCCTCCCTGTGTGTCAGGTCTCCCTCATATCCTCTCCTCCCTGTGTGTCAGGTCCCCCTCTAATCCTCTCCTCCCTGTGTGTCAGGTCTCCCTCTAATCCTCTCCTCCCTGTGTGTCAGGTCTCCCTCATATCCTCTCCTCCCTGTGTGTCAGGTCTCCTTCTAATCCTCTCCTCCCTGTGTGTCAGGTCTCCCTCTAATCCTCTCCTCCCTGTGTGTCAGGTCTCCCTCTAATCCTCTCCTCCCTGTGTGTCAGGTCTCCCTCATATCCTCTCCTCCCTGTGTGTCAGGTCTCCCTCTAATCCTCTCCTCCCTGTGTGTCAGGTCTCCCTCATATCCTCTCCTCCCTGTGTGTCAGGTCCCCCTCTAATCCTCTCCTCCCTGTGTGTCAGGTCTCCCTCTAATCCTCTCCTCCCTGTGTGTCAGGTCTCCCTCATATCCTCTCCTCCCTGTGTGTCAGGTCTCCTTCTAATCCTCTCCTCCCTGTGTGTCAGGTCTCCCTCATATCCTCTCCTCCCTGTGTGTCAGGTCTCCTTCTAATCCTCTCCTCCCTGTGTGTTAGTTTCAGACGGAGGACTTTCTTGTCATTCTACTCTCACATTTTTTCACTGTATGTCCTTAAAAAGTAATAAAAGTCGAGATGATCGACTTAATTGTCCTGGGTTTTATCCCAGATGGCTCAGTCTCTTTCCACAGGGCGGCCTGCTGAAAGCATCGCACAAAGCATGAACTCCATAGCTCTGGCGACAAACCCCAGGAGTCTCTGAGAAAATGCACTCGTGAGCTGAAAGTCTTAGCTCGAAATCGAACCCACACCCTTCAGAGCACGAGGCAAATGGCTTGACCACTTCACCATGGAGACTCACTGTATGTTCTGTCCAGTACCAGCATCTCTGCCTAACATCTTGACCCACTGGTGTTTACTACTTCTCTCCTGAAGCCCCTCAGTGGTCATCTATGACCCAGATTGCAGTCCATAATTTCTACAAGTCACTTGTGGTAATCTGTGTGTTGACATGGGTGGAATCTAAAGTAGTTGAGTTGAGTTGAGCTAAGAACTTACGTCACTGCACTCAGCACATTCCCTTACGCGCTGCATCCCCTCGTTCAATAGCCAGCGAAGAGTCACACTACTAATTGTTCCCACCACCATCTGATTTAAAGTTCTCCTCGTCTTCCCTCTCAATTTTGAGATTCTACCAGAACCCCTGCCAGTCCCTTGCAATCTCATCTTTTCCACATACGGGTTCTCATTCTGTTCCCCCACCTTTTCCACCTGGTAATCTGAAGTAATGAACTTTAAATTACTTTCACCACTAATGACCCATAAAATGTATGCCAAAAATGAGCTTGTAAAATGTTGGTTTTGAGCATTTACAATAAGAGTTAACCTGCTGATGTTGTTGTGTTTCAGACTTGCGACTGCAACTCCTGGAGGCTCACCATAACCCAGAGCTAATCAAGAGCTTGTACGGTCTCCTCATGGTGCTACCGCAGTCGGAGGCATTCAAGTTGCTGCGCTACAGGCTGGAGTGTATACCACAGATTAACCTGACTCTGGCACTAGACACAGAGTAAGTTTGGAGTTTTAAAGTGTTCTCCTTTTAATGCTGTACACAGTCAGCTGTTTCATGTGATCACCCTTAGTTCTAGACAGAGTAAGTTAGGTTGTTTTACATTGTATCATTCTTATGCTAGAGACACTAAGCTATCTCGTATGATCTCCCTCTAGTTCCAGACACAGTAACTTACATCATGTGATCTCCCCCTAGTTCTGGACACAAAGTCATTTGGATGTTTCATGTCTTCTCCTTGTAGTCTTAAGCACATTAAGTCACGTCAGTTGATCTCCCCCTAGTTCTGGACACAGAGCATCACCTGTCATATGATTTCCCCCTAGTCCTAGCCACAGCAAGTCACTTCAAATGATCTCCCTCAAGTTCTAGTTTAGATATATATATGATGTTCTCACTCAAGTTCTAGTTTAGATATATATATGATGTTCTCACTCAAGTTCTAAACGCTAGTTAAATCATTTCATTTCACCTCCCTCTAGCTCTTGGTAGAGTAAATCATTCCATTACATCTCCCTTCAGTTCTAGAGACAGACTACATCATTTCATATGATCTCTCTCTCAACATAGAGAGTGAATGTGGAAATTAAATGTGTTCTCCTTCTAGGTGTGGGCACAAAGTGAGTCTAAATAATTCACGTTATCTCTCTGAAACTCTAGACACAGATTCTAAGCTCTAGATTAGTGAATTTATCAAGTTAAATTGATTTGTCCTTGGTCTTAGCTAGATAGTAGTGCCCTCACCTTTTGATACTAATGGTTGATTGGTTGGCTGGCTGGTTGGTTGGTTGGCTGGCTAGCTGGCTGGTTGGTTGGTTGGTTGGCTGGTTGGTTGGTTGGTGGGTTGGTTGGTTGGCTGGTTGGTTGGTTACTTTAGTTGGCTGACTGGCTGGTTGTGAACCCTCTGGAAGATTGAGCTCTAACCCTTAAGTCCCATGTGGTGGCAACCAGGTTGTCTGCACCCTGGAGGGGCTTGCATCTATCAGAGTCAGGTTGCTGTAGAGACTTGTTTCCTGACCCAGTGCCAAACTACCATCTCCTCAGGAACTGTATTTCAGGACTCTGCTTCCCCTCCCCAAGCTCAGAAACCAGAGGGGTGGGCGAGACCAGTTCTGCAACTTCACATCTACAAGAAGTATGTTCGGATGTCACCAGGCCATGGTTCAGCACAGCACACACAGACTGGCTGGGATTAGATCTGGCTTGGTCATGTCTCCTCCAGGGTTTGAGGTCGTTCAATGTCCACTGGCTCATGTCTCCTCCGGGGTTTGAGGTAGTTTATTGTCCACTGGCTCATGTCTCCTCCATGGTTTGAGGTAGTTCATTGTCCACTGGCTCATGTCTACTCCAGGGTTTGAGGTAGTTCATTGTCCACTGGCTCATGTCTCCTCCAGGGTTTGAGGTAGTTCATTGTCCACTGGCTCATGTCTCCTCCAGGGTTTGAGGTAGTTCATTGTCCACTGGCCCATGTCTTCTCCAGGGTTTGAAGTAGTTCATTGTCCACTGGCTCATGTCTCCTCCAGGGTTTGAGGTAGTTCATTGTCCACTGGCTCATGTCTCCTCCAGGGTTTGAGGTCATTCATTGTCAACTGGCTCATGTCTCCTCCATGGTTTGAGGTCATTCATTGTCCACTGGCTCATGTCTCCTCCAGGGTTTGAGGTCATTCATTGTCCACTGGCTCATGTCTCCTCCAGGGCTAAAGGTCATTCATTGTCCACTGGCTCATGTCTCCTCCAGGGTTTGAGGTCATTCATTGTCCACTGGCTCATGTCTCCTCCATGGTTTGAGGTCATTCATTGTCCACTGGCTCATGTCTCCTCCATGGTTTGAGGTCATTTATTGTCCACTGGCTCATGTCTTCTCCATGGTTTGAAGTCATTCATTGTCCACTGGCTCATGTCTCCTCCATGGTTTGAGGTCATTCATTGTCCACTGGCTCATGTCTCTTCCATGGTTTGAGGTCATTCATTGTCCACTGGCTCATGTCTCCTCCATGGTTTGAGGTCATTCATTGTCCACTGGCTCATGTCTCCTCCATGGTTTGAGGTCATTCATTGTCCACTGGCTCATGTCTCCTCCATGGTTTGAAGTCATTCATTGTCCACTGGCTCATGTCTTCTCCATGGTTTGAAGTCATTCATTGTCCACTGGCTCATGTCTCCTCCATGGTTTGAGGTCATTCATTGTCCACTGGCTCATGTCTCTTCCATGGTTTGAGGTCATTGATTGTCCACTGGCTCATGTCTCTTCCATGGTTTGAGGTCATTCATTGTCCACTGGCTCCGTCCCAGTTCTCATACAGACTGATTGTGACATTAACAAGTGACAAAGTGTTGATATTTCCTAATTCTTCTTCTTCTGCATTCGTCCGGAATGAACCTTTCGGCTGACACATCCGACTTCTTCGGGCATTTGTTGGCCGGGTTACCTTCCAGGGTGTTTCGTAGGATGTTTGACTCTCACTGTTGTGGTGTTATCCCCATCCCAGCTGGCCCATTTAGAACAGCTGAAGACATCCCGGTCAGCCCTCAAGGGAAGGCAGGGGCAGACCATGAGCATTCCCCGCCATCCAAGTAGGCTTCCATAATTGCAGAGCGACACATAGCACTCTGGTACTGGGCTCACCTAAGGAATAGTCATGTCCTGCACATGGCTGCTTAGCCTCATTTCCATATATTGGGCCTTTCGTTCACCACAGGCATTTCCTCCAGAAACCATAAGAATGCGGTCTGCAGATGACATCCACACAGTGAGCTTTCGATTCGGACTTTCCACATAAAGGATTTGCTATCCAAGCAATATTCCATGTTTCCTAATTGAATTGATACTAATGTAGTAATAAACTTATTGTAATAGCAATTAGTGACAAAATGTTTGTTTCCTACCCCAGCACCAAGAAACGAGGTGAAGAGAGAAGCCTAGTGAAGAAGATCAACTTTGATCATCTTCTGGAGCACTTCCTGTCTGTGCAGGCTAAACACAGAGAGTACAAGAAGAAGCAAGTTGCCTACAAGATCTCCACAGTCAAGAACATCAACATGAAATAGTCCCCGGTGCTGAAGTATTCAGAGTTAGTTCACCTTGGCTTGTGCAATAGGAGGGAAGCGCATGTTTGTGTGTAAGCGATGAGAGTTGTTTCAGCTGGCGATCAGTGCTTTTATCCTCAAAATCAAAAATTGGAGAGAATTTGAAACAAATATGGGAGGAAGGTAGAATGAACACATCTAGGACTTATATAAAACAGAACAGAATCATTCTGTTCACTTGGCCGGTCATTATGCCAAGAAACTTATCAGAGAGACTTTACTTAAATGTTTTGGACCTTTAACATGTCTTACCATGTACTGGGCATCTAATTGTTATGTGACCCAAAGCGGTTTCTTGCTATAGGTATGTCATGTGATAACGACCTCACATTCTGTAGGTCTGAGAGCAGGAGGAATAGGTGGTCAGTCTTTCCTTCATTTTGACAAGTGACAAGCAGGTGTCGAACAGTGTCCGACCATGCTGATGACATTACTGGCTGAGTTCACTATCATCTTCATTAGACTGGGCATATGGGGAGTGATTAAATGACCCTTTTTATGCCCTAAGGCATATTGGACATATGCCAGTCCAGTATTTGTATAGACCAGTCCCCAGTGATTGATGTGGTCCATATAAGGATGCTGTCTTTACTTCCCAAGACAATTCCTGGTGCCCATTGTAGGCTGGGGCAACCTGGGCGGCCAGGTCAGTTTTTGAAATCCACGCCCATGTAAATTTGACCCCATGACCATTGGGCCACATGTTAACGTGGCTTCTTTATAAGAGGGAGCTGAGTGAAAAGGTGACTTGGCTGGGCAACATGTCCAGAATATAATAGGACAGATTTGATAGGTCTGCATGTCTAGATCATTATAGGACAGATATGATAGGTTAGCACGTCTAGAACATTATATACAGATCTAATAGGTCAGCACATATAGAACATTATAGGACAGATTTGATAGGTCCGCACATCTAGAACATTATAGGACAGATCTGATAGGTCTACACATCTAGAACATCATACGATTGACTAGGAAATTATCTTCTAATTGGTTAGCCTATCTAACACATTATGTGACAGACTGAGGAATCAATCTCCTGACTGATCAGCACATCTAGAACATTATAGTCTAGGAAATCAGGATGGATTTGTCATGCTAAACACAGAAGGCAGTAGGATATTTTTTCTTCTCAATGCTCTAGGGAAGAAGAATGACAAAGACAGATTGACACTTTTGTGAGCTAACCATTATTTCTCTATACACCATACTTATGAGGGATATCAAAATTCACAGCTTAATAGAAGTGTGAACATTTCGACCATTCATATCCTTTCTGTTGACTCTTTGTGCCCTAGAAGCTTTCATAGCAGACGCCCAGGGTCTGTGATCAAACATTGACAGAAACACAGTGGGAGTGGCCATAGGGGAAGTCAGATTTATGTAGAAATGCTGTGATCAAATGTAAAAAGTGAGAGAACACACAACATGATGTATTCATTGAGAAAACACTATCACACATCATGCATTGCTTTGGGACAAACAGAGTTAGAGAAATGATGTACAATTGCATGTGTTTTACTGGATGTTGCAATCAACCCCAGCATGTATTGGTTGGTTGTAATTTTTCTGGGCAGTTTTACATTCAGTAGTTTGCCGCGGCTTTCTGAATGGCCGACACCCATACTATTGAGAAAATTCAACACTTAAAAGGTTCTTCCCCCAAATCACCTGCGACTGACTTTGAACCCGGCATGTCAGGATTGTGAAACTGCTTTCACTGTCCCCAAACCAAAATTATGGGATAGGGGCAGATAAAAATGTCTGCCTGGTGGGGAAGTTTGAATGGAATATGGGGTTGGGTTCTTCCTGAATGTCAGTGGGGCAGAGACACATACACACACTTACTTATACTCACTCACAGATGCGTGCACGCACACACTGACATACATGCATACACACACACACATGTGTTAACACATTTTCTCCCTCCCCCTTTCTCTTTCTCTCTCCCCTCCCCTTTTCTCTCACTTTCTCTCTTCCCCCTCTCCTTTCTCTCTATCTTTCTCCCTTCCCCCCTTCTCTCTCTCTCTTCTTCCCCCTCCCCCCTCTCTCTATCTCGCCAGTACTAAGGAACATGTGAAAAGTAAGTCCAGGGCCCCATTTTCTGCCATGAGGATTGATTGATTAATTGATTGATTGATTGATCTTTATTTTAGAAGGGTTACAAATTGGGCAAGCAGGCCCGTCTTACATTCGTCCCTTCCAGAGAGGAGAGGAGCATTGTACAGGATCCCTGCTGCTGGTCCCATGTCTGTTTACACATGGGCATTCAGTGGGTGATGTCCTCACGCTGGCCACCTTTCCTTGCCAGGACATGTCCTCACGCCTGCCACCTTTCCTTGCCAGGACATGTCCTCACGCTGGCCACCTTTCCTTGCCAGGACATGTCCTCACGCTGGCCACCTTTCCTTGCCAGGACATGTCCTCACGCTGGCCACCTTTCCTTGCCAGGACATGTCCTCACGCCTGCCACCTTTCCTTGCCAGGACATGTCCTCACGCTGGCCACCTTTCCTTGCCAGGACATGTCCTCACGCTGGCCACCTTTCCTTGCCAGGACATGTCCTCACGCTGGCCACCTTTCCTTGCCAGGACATGTCCTCACGCCTGCCACCTTTCCTTGCCAGGACATGTCCTCACGCCTGCCACCTTTCCTTGCCAGGACATGTCCTCACGCTGGCCACCTTTCCTTGCCAGGACATGTCCTCACGCTGGCCACCTTTCCTTGCCAGGACATGTCCTCACGCCTGCCACCTTTCCTTGCCAGGACATGTCCTCACGCCTGCCACCTTTCCTTGCCAGGACATGTCCTCACGCTGGCCACCTTTCCTTGCCAGGACATGTCCTCACGCTGGCCACCTTTCCTTGCCAGGACATGTCCTCACGCTGGCCACCTTTCCTTGCCAGGACATGTCCTCATGCTGGCCACCTTTCCTTGCCAGGACATGTCCTCATGCTGGCCACCTTTCCTTGCCAGGACATGTCCTCACGCTGGCCACCTTTCCTTGCCAGGACATGTCCTCACGCTGGCCACCTTTCCTTGCCAGGACATGTCCTCATGCTGGCCACCTTTCCTTGCCAGGACATGTCCTCATGCTGGCCACCTTTCCTTGCCAGGACATGTCCTCATGCTGGCCACCTTTCCTTGCCAGGACATGTCCTCATGCTGGCCACCTTTCCTTGCCAGGACATGTCCTCATGCTGGCCACCTTTCCTTGCCAGGACATGTCCTCATGCTGGCCACCTTTCCTTGCCAGGACATGTCCTCACACTGGCCACCTTTCCTTGCCAGGACATGTCCTCATGCTGGCCACCTTGCCTTGCCAGGACATGTCCTCACGCCTGCCACCTTTCCTTGCCAGGACATGTCCTCATGCTGGCCACCTTTCCTTGCCAGGACATGTCCTCACGCTGGCCACCTTTCCTTGCCAGGACATGTCCTCACGCTGGCCACCTTTCCTTGCCAGGACATGTCCTCATGCTGGCCACCTTTCCTTGCCAGGACATGTCCTCACGCTGGCCACCTTTCCTTGCCAGGACATGTCCTCACGCTGGAGGCTGGGTTGACCTGAGAGCCTAGGACATGTCCTCACACTGGAGGCTGGGTTGACCTGAGAGCCTAGGACATGTCCTCACACTGGAGGCTGGGTTGACCTGAGAGCCCAGGACATGTCCTCACACTGGAGGCTGGGTTGACCTGAGAGCCTAGGACATGTCCTCACACTGGAGGCTGGGTTGACCTGAGAGCCCAGGACATGTCCTCACACTGGAGGCTGGGTTGACCTGAGAGCCCAGGACATGTCCTCACACTGGAGGCTGGGTTGACCTGAGAGCCCAGACTAATAAAAACACTGCTGGTTTTTTAACACAGAAGCCACAAACAATATGTTGCATGATATATTGCCTGACATATCTCATTGCATCTCGTCAGAGTTATATTATATATGAAGTGAATACATGAATAATACCTTGACTGAAATACTGAGTGCATAGTCACTGATAGTCTTCTTCTTCTTCTTCTTCTTCTTCTTCTTCTTCTTCTTCTTCTTCTTCTTCTTCTTCTTCTTCTTCTTCTTCTTCTTCTTCTTCTTCTTCTTCGTTCATCCGTATTGTTTTTTTTCAGACGTAATTGCGTTGTGCCAGTCGCTTAAAAAACGTTTGTAACGTGTTTTTAACTGGCGTTGTGCCAGTTTTACAGCAGAGCTGCAATATTGCACCTTTAGGCCGACACATCCAACTTCTGCGGGCATTTGTTGACCGGGTTAACCTGCCCAGGTTATTGATAGTGTTCAACTGTGGAGTACGTTATTCCCACAGAAGTCTGGATTTAACAGGAAGTCCTTCTGATTGCTAGCATTGGCTGGAATTGCCGGATTGATAATGCTTTGATATATTTGAGCAATCGATTATCGTATGCTAGTTTAGTTTAGTCGACGGATCAACATCACAGCACACGGGTGTAACCCATAAGTGCTCCGTTTTCCTCTTAACTCAAACCTGAGTCTGGAGAAACTCAGCTCAGTGCACGAACTCCGTAGCACCGGCGAGTATCCTGAAATACTTTGGGTAGATTGTTAACTCAAAATTTTGCCCGGGCAGCGCCGTTAGGCTACTCTTTTTCAATTTCCAACTGCCAAGGGATTTTTACGTGCGCAACAATACACACGGGCGTCCGATCTCACTACCCAGAGACCAGGGGAAATTTTATTACTAGAAGTCCACGTGAAAAAATCTCGGTCCTCACCGGGGCTTGAACCTGGGACCTCCAGCACTCGAGGCGGACACCAAACTTCTAGACCACTCAGCCCCCCCCCCCCCACCCCCCCAAAAAAAATGTATGTACCTATATGAAGTATGCACCTTGCGAGAAACAGTGAAATATGCCAGTCAGGAAATTATGCAATATGTTGTTTATAGTATCTATGTTTAAATTCACTAAGGAAATACATTATGTTGAAAACAGTTTTGTTGTTGGTGTATTTCCACTAAATATACCATACCACAAAGTCTTACTCTTCTTTGCTGTAGGGTAAAAGAGGAAAGACATACACACACATACACAAAACAAAGAAAGAGTATATTTGATTTCCCTGATGCAACTATCAAAGAGATTAATGTAAATACTACTGTATATGTTTCTCAATAGCCAGTAAGACCATCTCCTACTCAAATAATACGTGTTTTGTGTGGGGTCGGATTATGTTATCTCACATATTTTTTGTTACATAGTCACCATGTGACTACATTCCTGCAATATTTTCACTGTTGTGGCCAGATTTTCTAGCATTGTAATGCTAACTTTTTCTCAGATATGTTCGCACATTGTCATACAGTACTATAATTCGCCTGAGTTGGCATGAGCTGATTGTTTACGCTGTTTGTTCATGTTTGCACTGTTTATTTGAACCAGATTTTTTCTTCTTTATGCACAGAATAATTTATGTTAACAAGAAGATTGAATGTGTCACAGTTTGATGAAATTTTCGATAAGTCAAAAAATGCCAATGAAAGCCTTAATAAATCTACACATTAAGTCTTTATTCAGCTAAGCTGTGTTTTAGGGAGAGACCAGGTTTGAAACTTTGTGACATCTGGCAAACTTGTTAGGAAAAAGGGTAAATGGAAGACAATGTGATAAATACCTACCTAGCTAGGTAAAATGGCATAACAGGGGCAACAATACAACCTGGTCTGGGACACTGGGCATCAATTCAGATGATTAACCATGACTGTCCATGCTTGCAGCATGGCACATGATGATGATGAGTGCTGCCAGTGGTTGAGGAAACAGCCCGTAAAATCACAAACCAGTCAGACAACTGATGAAGCCAGATAAATTCTGATGGGACAGTTCTTCCATCCTGTATGAAGTCTCACATAGTGAGCAGAATTACTTTGGAATGGATGCTGCATCAGAGGAATGAGCACTCATGGGAATGCCCAGAGAGCGATGATGTCGTTCCACATAACATAGCAACATAGCATAGCAACATAACATAGCTATAACCTAACATTCCAGGAGCAAAGGGTTTATGTGAGGTGCCCATCTCTTCTCCAAGTATAGGATGCTCATTAGTGTTGTGGGTAGAATTTGTAATTTCTTACATTTTAGCAACAAGAATGGCCTATTTGGCCTACATTTTATGATTTTCAACCCCTGAGAAAATTGTAACGTGCCTAAAAATGTTCCTATTTTGTCACCATTATCTGAGTAGCAAGACATCCAATCTAGTATCTGTTATCAGTGGAGAGTATATATTTTCTGTATTCTAGATATGAACTCAGAACGTTTTGATTCAGCAGTGGATGCTGTATCTCAAAGCCACTTTGCCACCACAAAAGACAGTACAGGTAGGCCCCGCTATACGTCGCTTCGGTTTACGTCGTTTCGCTATAACGTCATTGTCACATAGGGGACTAACTTCACTTTATGTCGCTATGTTTCGCCATAACATCGTTTTCAGGCTAGGACAATTCATGCAAGTGCTGACAAAAAGAGGGTGCTAAATAAGTAACCCCTTGGAGTGCTTCCAAGATCACTCGTACCAGAAGTATTCTTATGGAGAACATGGAAGCACTATTGGCCGTCTGGATTGAAGACAAGAACCAAGGGAATATGCCTGTGAGCAAGATGGTTATCCAAGAGAAAGCAAAGTCTCTCTATGAAGATCTAGCTAAGAAAGCTGGTGAGAGCAGTATTAGTAGTGGTGATGATAGTTTTGGAGCGAGTCGTGGTTAGTTTGAACGCTTTAAGGCGATGCGTTCACACCTGCACAACATTCAGACAACAGGTGAAGCGGCGAGTGCTGATACTGCAGCTGTAGAGCGTTTCCCTGGAGAGTTAAAGGCCATGATTGAAGTGGGTGGTTACTGTACAGCAGACATTGGACAAATGTTTTATTCAAGCAAAGAAGAGCCAGGAAAAGAGGCAGGAAGAAGTTACAGTTTCATCCTCAGATGAAGAGGCAGAATTTAATGCCTCTACATAATAATAATTCTACCACTCACCCTCCAACCCACCTCTATTTAGCGAATAAATATCAACAACCATCAAAATAAACATTACTGTGGTACATAATACACTGTATTTCATTTAATTCTATGGGAAATAGTGTTTCGCTATACGTTGTGTCATTTAACGTCGCGTTTTCCAAGAATGTAAACCCGACGTTAACCGGGGCCTCCTGTATATGTTAGTAAAATATACAGGTCCTTAGATTACGGTTGAAAAAAATAATAATCGACAAACTAGGTAGTTTAGCTTAGTGTGAATTCTATACTAATAGACTCATTTCCATTTGAGAGTGGAGCAAAGGTTACCTGGTCCACCCCAGGCACAGAAGGCACCGGGTTCGTTCCCTGTAGATTACTGAACCATTCATACCTAATGAAATGACATACCCCACTGATCTCCTGGGTAGTGAGATCTGATACATAGTCTTCTTGGACGAGGGCCAAAAACAGGAGGTCCCATACCCAAACTGAGCAGGTTAAAATCCCACATCATTTGGAAAACGCAAAGGGTAGGCTGTTATGCGGCTGTCCTGGCAAAATTATTAGGCAAGGAAACCTAGCCATTGGGAGATGGAGATTGTTACCTTTGAAGTCGGACTCGCTGACCTTTAAGGTGCTTAACTAGGTGTCATGCACTAGGACGAGCGCAGAAGAAGAAGATTTCCATGTGTTGCTGTCGGTGTGATAATGTGACTTGTTACACATGTTGTTACGTTGTTTCACAATTGCAGATATGATTGGATGGTCTCTGTGTCTTCATATAGCAGGTTTTTTGCAGAACTTCGTCCTCATCACAGACCTCCCAAAAATATTCTTGATCCATTGCCAGTTCCAAAGAAGTCATTAACGTACTGTGTCCGTCTTTGTGATGGCCATCCCCTGCCTTCTCTTCTAGTAACCATGGCTTCCATCACTGCTCTTTCTAGCCCACTGTATTGTGTAAGTTACTGAGACATGATGCTACTTAAGGGCCAGTTTTCGTGGAATGTTTTGTGTGGAATGTTTCATGTGAAATGGCTATCCTCACTTCAGAGGTCACAGATTGTGAGAATTGTATGGATATTTTGCCCTGGCTATGCAGGAGTGCGGAGGAATGAACAGGCTGATAGACTGGCTGGCAATGCACCTCATGATGGTAGATTACCTATGGACAAGGGAGAGGTGGTCGTGCGCCTGTAGGACCAGGTGGAGAAGGTGGAGGAACAGATTGAGAACCTGTATGTGGAAAGAATGTGATTGTGGGGGATCAGCAGGGGTTCTAGAAGAGTCTCAAAACTGAGGGGAAGACCAGAAGAACTTTCAGTGAGATACCGATGGGAACGATTAGTAGTGTGACTCTTCGTTGACTGTTGAACGAGGAGAATGTATAGCAATGTCTTGACTGCACTGATGTCATTTCTTTGCTCAACTCAACTCAATTGAACTTAAGAGCCAGTGTTTCCCTGCTGGTTAGATTCTGTGGAATGCCAATATTTTTCTCATTGATAGTCTACAGTATTCTAAGAGTTGTCCTGTGTAAACATCATGATTGTCTTCTTTGGTGATTGCAAACTTGTCTATAACTCACATCCGCATGTTGCTTAAACAAGATGCCTGTTCTCAGAAATGTTTCCTTATTTTGTTCTATGTGTGCCCTGTTTTATTGTACATAAGCTGTGAGGGGAGGGGCTGGCAGGTTGTCACAAGTGGGAATGTTTGGTTGTAAGTGCTGATTGGTTGATATTTTTAGTTTTTAGAGCTGACTGATTGTAAGTGCTGATTTGTGGAGATGTTTGGTTGTAAGTGCTGATTGGTGGAAATTGACATTGTGAAAGTGGAATTGAATTATTTAATTAAGTGCTGACTGGTTGTACATGCTGATTGGTTGATATTTTTAGTTTTTAGTACTGACTGATTGGTTTAAATGTTTAGTTATGAAAGCTTTTTGAATGAAATGTTTAGTTAATAGTCCTGTGAAATGTGAAATGTTTAAGTGCTGATTGGTTGAGATGCTTAGTTATTTATTTATTCTGATGCCTTGAAATGTTTAGTTACTAATTTGATGTTAACGGACTGATTGATTGGCTGATAGAAATGTTTAGTTGTTGTGCTGACTGATTGATTATTTGTTTGATAGAAATGTTTAGTTATTGACACTTACTGGCTGATTGACTGACTAATAGAAGTATTTATTTATTGTACTGCCTTTCTGACTGAATGAGTGAAAGACATGTTCATTCATTGGTGCTGACTGAATCGTTTAGTTGTACTGCAACAGATGATAAGACCTAAAGACATTGTACAGCCATTAATTGATGAATGTAATCTTCTGACTGTGTTTGTATTCTTATTTTGTTCTATGTTACCTGCATGTCTTTGTTCTCTGTTCTATATCATGTGTTGCTGATTTTGAAAGCTTGGTGACAGTTATTTTATGATGATTAGTTTATGCATTGACAATAAAACAAGTAAATACAGCAGTGTTTTGGGAAAGTTTCATGAAGACAGGAAAAGAGACTATTTTCTAAATGTGGCCTAATTTACTTGTTCCATTGTGTTTGCATGGGTTTGGTTATTATGTAGATATGACCTCATGTGGTCGTGTTCTGGAGTCCACGTTATCTTGTGTTGGCAATGTTGTTATTCCAGTATGCCTTACATTGTCAGTGCTTTTGTATCTGTGGTCTGTAATAGCTTGTGTTTTCTCTATCACCCTATGTTGTCTGTCTGTATTACCATTACATTATTTTGTCTATATCATTGTCTATTTTACCCTATGTTGTCTGTATTCTTGTGTCTATGTTTACCCTATGTTGTCTGTATTCTTGTGTCTATGTTTACCCTATATTGTCTGTATTATTGTGTCTGTGTTACCCTATGTTATCTTTATTCTTGTGTCTGTGTTACCCTATGTTGTCTGTATTCTTGTGTCTGTGTTACCCTATGTTGTCTGTATTCTTGTGTCTATGTTTACCCTATGTTGCCTGTATTCTTGTGTCTGTTTACCCTATATTGTCTGTATTCTTGTCTCTATGTTTACCCTATATTGTCTGTATTCTTGTGTCTATGTTTACCCTATATTGTCTGTATTCTTGTGTCTATGTTTACCCTATGTTGTCTGTATTCTTGTGTCTATGTTTACCCTATGTTGTCTGTATTCTTGTGTCTATGTTTACCCTATATTGTCTGTATTCTTGTCTCTATGTTTACCCTATATTGTCTGTATCACCTTATGTTGTCTGTCTGTATTACCATTACATTATTTTGTCTATATCCTTGTCTATTTTACCCTATGTTGTCTGTATTCTTGTGTCTGTGTTACCCTATGTTATCTTTATTCTTGTGTCTATGTTTACCCTATGTTGTCTGTATTCTTGTGTCTATGTTTACCCTATATTGTCTGTATTATTGTGTCTGTGTTACCCTATGTTGTCTGTATTTATGTGTCCATGTTTACCCTATGTTATCTGTATTCTTGTGACTATGTTTACCCTAGGTTGTCTGTATTCTTGTGTCTATGTTTACCCTATATTGTCTGTATTCTTGTCTCTATGTTTACCCTATATTGTCTGTATCACCTTATGTTGTATGTCTGTATTACCATTACATTATTTTGTCTATATCCTTGTCTATTTTACCCTATGTTGTCTGTATTCTTGTGTCTATGTTTACCCTATGTTGTCTGTATTGTTGTGTCTATGTTTACCATATGTTGTCTGTATTCTTTTGTCTATGTTTACCCTATGTTTGTATTTTTGTGTCTATGTTTACCCTATGTTGTCTGTATTTATGTGTCCATGTTTACCCTATGTTGTCTGTATTCTTGTGTCTGTGTTTACCCTATGTTGTGTGTATTCTTGTGTCTATGTTTACCCTATATTGTCTGTATTCTTGTGTCTATGTTTGCCCTATGTTGTCTGTATTCTTGTGTCTATGTTTACCCTATGTTGTCTGTATTCATGTGTCTATTTTATCCTATGTTGTCTGCATTCATGTGTCTGTATTATTGTATGTTGTCTGTATGCATGCATGTATATTACCTTATTTTGTCTGTATGGTTGTGTCTCTTATTACCTCACATTGTCTGTATTTTTGTGTCTGTATTCTTGTGTCATTTACCCTATGTTGTCTGTATTCTCATGTCTACGTTTTCTCTATGTTGTCTATATTCTCATGTCTACGTGTACACTATGTTGTCTGTATTCTCATGTCTATGTTTACTCTATGATGTCTTTATTCTTATGTCTACATTTACCCTATGTTGTCTGTATTATTTTATTTTGTCTGTATAGTTGTGTCTCTATTACCTTATGCTGTCTGTATTCTTGTGTCTGTATTACCTCACGCTGTGTGTATACTTGTGTCTATATTACCCAGTGTTGTCTGTATTCTTTGTCTGTTTTAGTTTATTGTCTGCATTCCTGTATTCTTGTGTCTGTATTGTCATATGTTGTTTATGATCCTTATACTTGATGCATCATACATTGAAGAAAGTATGTGTTTGGTTACAGATAGCACAATACATTGAATATCATAAATAAACAGTATCATACCTATTGTTTTGTGCACTATCACTGTCATTTGTCCTGTCATTACCTCAGTGAAGTGTTTAGGGGGAAGAGGGGGGGGGGGGGGGGGGGGGAAGATGTGAAGATCTTTTATACGCTCTTTCTGATGCTGTTTGTAAGTTGGTATGCTTTTCTCTAAGGTTCTTCTTAATACCATCACTCCATCTTTTACGTGGTCTTCCCCTTGCTCCGCATCAATTATATTGCTTCAGTGTGGCTCTTTGTGGCAAGCGGTTACCAATGCATTCTTGTGAGGTGACCAAACCATTTAATCTGTTCTGTAATGATCTGCACGATTGGCAAGTCTGCAATCCAGTAGTACTCCAGGATTGGGTTACTTCTCTGTCCACCACACTCCCAACATTCTTCCCTACACGCTATATCTCTCAATATTCTTCCCCACACATCACTTCTCTAATCACTTCAAGATTTCATTACTCATTGTGCGGCGTTTGTTTTCCCACAGAAATACAGTCCCCACACAGCCTGTTGGCGAGCAAATTTCTGGCACTTGTGACATCTCTGCGCTTCGTTATGCTTCTCCTCCTTATAAATGAATCTCTGTATATAACGGTTGATTTGTCTGTATCTTTATGCCACATAATACGAAGGTGAGTCAATAAGTAAGTCACACAGTTCTGTGGGATGGCAGGTAAATGTAGTTGCTGTTTTCTACAGGTGTCAGGTGACAGCAACATCGAACTTTATATTCCCGTTCGTCAGGTGGCGCTAGGTTCTCATGTGCATGCGCGGCGCATAAACAAAATGGTGACTGTACTTACGGAGTGTACAACCAAAAGCAGCGTGCTGTTGTGCATTTTTTGTGGGCAAAAGGACTGCCTGCAAAGGACATTCAAAAGGAAATGCTTCCTGTTTATGCTGACTACCAGCCCGAATCAAAGGGTGCTTCAATATAATGGAAACATCCTTCTTCGCCTTGTGTCCAAAAATTGAAGGTTACACCATCAGCCTGGAAGATTATGCTGACAGTGTTATGGGATTGTCAAGGAGTGCTTTTCAACGGCCAAGTGAACATCCAGGATCTACAACAGGTAGCAGTGAACCGCCGGACATGGAGAGCCATGACTTCTGCCCTATGCGCCACCTTAGGCACAAGAGAAAAGACTAACTAACTAAGCAGTGCTTTTAACCAATTTCAAGAAGAAAGGTGACAATGTGAATTCTGAATCGCACTGTGAAGTTCTATCGATGCTTAACGATGCAAAGTGAAGAACACGTCCAGGACTGCTGACTAGAGGAGTGTTGCTTCTTCATGACAATGCCAGACCACATATGGCTCGATTAACTCAAGAGAAAATTAACCAAGGTGGGAAGTTCTGGAACATCCGTCTTACAGCCCCAACTTAGCCCCTGGCGATTTCCACCTTTTTGGTCCACTGAAAACCCACCTTGGCGGGAGACATTTCGCGAATTACGCCGAAGTTGAATGTGAAGTGAAAACGTGGTTTAGAAAATGGAGCATGCAGTTCTATGTAGCCGGTTTGGGAAGACTGATAAAACGATGGGATAAGTGCATCAATGTTGGAGGAAATTATGTTGAGAAATAAAGGAACAATGTATGTATAAAAATAAACTGGTTGATTGATTGATTTAGGAATCGACATCACAGCATTCGGGGCATTCTCATAAGTTCTCCGTCCCCATCCTCAGCAGCCAGCGAAGAGTTCCAACACTAATAGTACCAGAAGCAATCTGATTATAAGTCCGTCTCGCCTTTCCTTTGAGCGTTGAGCGTCGGCCAGATCCCTTCGTCACTCCTCGTTGTCTCATTCTTGCCAGACCATGGTAATCCATTTGCTCCTCCGAGGTGTGCACGTGCTCACACAAGGCCGCAACCACGTCTGCCTTGTCATGGATCAATACTCCACCAAGTTCTGCAGAGCCTGCCAATCTTTCCGCCTGTTCATTTCCCAGCACACCGGCATGCCCCGGAGAAAAGATCCAGGCGATGTTTGTCACCCGTGACCTCCGAAGCGAAGCAAGCCACTCCGCACGAAGTCTGCCCGTCCTCACCCTCGTCAGTATGCTTTCTGAGTCAGTTACAATCACGATGTGTGTGTGTCGTATTCTCCATCCAGCGGAGAGCCGCAGTGACTGCCTCCACTTCCATTCTTAAGCTGGATGTTGTGGTATCATATGCCAGGCTCTCCTGCTCAAAACATCGACCATTAGCTTTGGCTATGAACCCCCAGCCACTTCTCTCACCTCTTGACACCGAACCATCTGTGTAGATAATCACATCACTCGAGTGAGCATTGTCCTGAATTAGTTGCTGGATTTCCACTTCCGTGGCCCCTGCTGGCCACTCCCTGCACTCCCGGCTTAATGTGATTATAACTCTGCACAAGTCTGACTGCTCCGCTGGCACTCTGACCCACTCCTCTCCTCGCCTAATGTTCTCCAAGGGGCACACCTGTCTGATCGTATCCTCCACCTGAGCCATCCCTGATTTCCCTCTTATCAGTCGCTGACCCTTAACTGCGTCCAGCGCCTAATGCAGTGGGTTGTCTGTGTCTGCAGCTACTCTGAGGTATGCCTTCGCCTGCATCACCTTGAGCCTACCAGCAACAGTCGGCAGACCAAGGATGTAACGCATACACACTACTGGGGTGTCTCTAGTGCATCCCAGAATGACCCGCATAGCTTCATTCTGTATGCGCTCTAACTTCACCAGCTGACTCTCTGAGACAGTGAGCAGACCTAATCCATAATCAATTACTGAGAGGATCAAGTGCTGGTATAGTGTGAAAAGCATTCTCTGCTCTATGTCCATTGCAGCCATATTTTTAAGTGCATTGAGTCCCTTTTGAGATCTTGTCACGACCGTCTCCACATGGTCCTTGAAGGATAGGCTCCTGTCAAATGTGATCATAATAATGTGATCAAAATAAACTGGTTTAAAGTTGTTATCATATTTAGTTATTTTTCTACAGCCATTTGTGACTTACTTATTGACTTTCCCTCGTATATACGGTTACGTTGAACGGCGTCACTGCACATCGGGCATCCCCACGCCTGCTCATTCCCCCAGATGCAGCAGCCATCCCGAAGTATTTCTGCCCGCTGTTCGCTTGAGGATTTAATTATATCTCTCTTTCCCATGAATGCAGCATTGACAATAACCTATATAGCTCAGGAAATAGAGGATGCCTTCCAAGAGAAAAAGCACACACTAGCAGTCTGGATAGATTTAGAAAAAGCATTTGATAAAGTATGGAAGGAAGGACTGAAAGTAAAACTGCAAAAAATGCATGTTTGTGGAAAAATGTATAAATGGATCAGCCACTACCTTGAGAACAGAACTGCCAGGACAAAAGTACATGGACAAACAAGCAAAATGATGCTGTTGGAGCATTGACGAGCTCGACTAGGCTTTACTACCAGTTGTGTCTCTTGAGTAACGGTCAAATGATTCCAATCTGCACTGATTATGTTGTGCCACATCTTACATCAGATATCACCGAGCTGCCGCCATGTAGACTAGATATCGACAATAGTGGTTTGTTTAATTGTCGCTTGTATACAAAATCTGGAAATCATACTGACATAGTTTTAAGTGGGTAATACTGCGACGTTTAAAACATAATGTAGCGAAAAAATACAATGGATCGACAGAAATACCAATGATCGAGTTCTATAAGAAACAAATGAAAACCGTAAACTGATTACAGAAATTAATTAGTTAGTCGCGGTTCCAACTTCATGGCAACGGGTTGTCCCCATATTGCTCTGCTCCTGTGCCAGAGAATATCACAAAATGCTCCTCACTGCCCTATGTGAACAATAATAATTAATACATGGCTTGTGCATCAGGACAGACTATAATTGTATATTCTGGGCAATTCTTTGCTTTGATTCTTTAAACATTTTGTTTATTGTCCTGGGTAACCCAAACAAGGATCACCATGGTGAAAGTAGCCTAGAGAACTTACTGACAACTGGTAAGATTGAGGGGGAAAGAACAAGTGGCAGGCAGAGAGGTAAATATCTAGATGGCTTAACCATAAAGCAAAACACAGCTGATCCACATTTGAGATGGCGAAACGTGACCGCACACGCTTCGTCACGGAACTTGATGATGATTATGAGCGAAACAACAACATCCCAGTCTTCAGTGAATCGTAATCTCTTTGACCCGCTATTGTAAGCTGTCTTTGTTTTTGTTTTGCTCGCTCGCACGCTTTGAACACAAGCCTAGTCCACACACGTGTTACTACTTCTAGTACACTGGAAGTACATTTTTACATGTGGAATAGCTTTTATTATTACCAGCGTCCCTCGCCATTAGTCTAACCGACTGCCAATCCTGAGGCACTGTAAGACTTCGATTAGCCGTCATTCGTTTAGCCATCAATTTCTGTTATCCGTCACTGTCTTAAAAAAATGCGAGTATCAACAAACAAACAGATATCTTTAAAATTGTCTGAGAGAACTGAGATTGTTAGTGTTGGCGAAATTGTGCAACTGTGTAACAATGTCGGACTAAATAGTGAAAAGATTACACCAGAAGAAGTAACAGATTGGTTGGAATGTGACAAAATGGATGGAGGTTATGAAATTTTGAATTATCATGAAATTGTTTCTAGTGTGACTACCATTGAAGAAGCGGGAATTGATGACAATGAAGAACCAGTTCTTAACCAAAAACCTACAACTAGCCACCCAGAAGCAGAAACAATGTTATCAAGGTACATCGACTGGTTTGAAATGGAAGAGGAGGAAAAAGCAACACAGATCCTACTTCTGCTTAAGATACGGAACATCGCCGCGCAGAAAGCTCCAGCCTCAAATACACAGAAGGAGATGACATTATTGTAAAGTAACGAGGGAAAATGGGAAAGAAGACCGAGAAGTAAATACCTGGATAGCTTGGTCACGTGGCATGGTCGAGACAGGAACACGGAGCTGATCCACGACTCTGGTGATCGAGTGAGATGGCAAAACATGATCGCCCACGCTTATCGGCATGGCACATGATGGATGGATGGAACGTAGGTTTCTAGTATTTCAATACATGTCTGTACATTACTACTCTTATATTGAAGTTTATATTGACCGTTTTGTACAGTTAAATACAATATGTATGTATTATTCACTTTTAAAGGATTTTATTTTCATTTTCGTCCCAAGCCCGCAGTGAAGTCACGTTACTGCAAGCTAATATTAGGAGATTTCTGTTATCCGTCTAATGGGTTATCCGTCACAGCCCTGGTCCGGGCGGTGACGGTTAATCGAAGTTTTACTGTACTTGTAATTTAGTCCCAAAGTCAAGGACGAGACGACATTTAAGTCCAACTGACCGGGGTACAGGGATGAACTCACTACCTCGCCATCAACACACTGGCTGTTTAAGAACGTGTTCTCTTATCCATTCTGCCACGCTGACCTCGGTTATATTTGTATATTTCAGCTAAAAGAATTCAGGACGCTGTTCCATGTTATGTTGAACGTGTTAAACATCTCTGTAGCAGTGACCTAACCAGATAGAGCTGTATCTCTTCGCATGGCTGCAGTGTCTCATGTGTCTGACCTTGCTCTCATGAGTGGTGTTGTCTTCAGCTCTAGTTGTTGTGACGTGTCTGTGGTTTAATCTCCTACTCTTCGTAGTGTGGAACGACAACTGGAAAGTTACAGCCTTACTCTCATGTTGTTTATTCTTTGTCCGTGTTTCTGTACAATAAGTGACGGACGGACACACAGACGGACAGACAGAATGATAGATAGGTAGATAGATAGACAGACAGACAGATTGACAGACGGACATAATGATAGATTGATAGACAGACAGACATATAGATAGACAGATAGATAGATAGATAGATAGATAGATAGATAGATAGATAGATAGATAGATAGATAGATAGATAGGTAGATAGATAGACAGACTGACAGACAGACAGACAGACAGACAGATAGACAGATAGATAGATAGATAGATAGATAGATAGGTAGATAGATAGATAGATAGATAGGTAGATAGATAGATAGGTAGATAGACAGACAGACAGACAGACAGACAGACAGACAGATAGATAGATAGATAGATAGATAGATAGATAGATAGGTAGATAGATAGATAGATAGATAGATAGATAGATAGATAGATAGATAGATAGATAGATAGATAGGTAGGTAGGTAGGTAGTTTCATTGATTAGGATGGATGAGGGAGGGAGACAGACAGATCTGCTAGAGCAGCAGGTAGGCAATTACATACATAATACATTCTTACTTACATACATGTGTACATACATACATTTGTACACACTTTAATTAATATATAGACACGCGCGTGGACATAGTATACACTCACGCGGAGACAAGACGTAAGACTGGGGACTAAAAACTATATTTAAAAAGGAGAAGGACGAATCTCATCACCTCAACAGAAATACTAGGCCACATTATCATAAACACGCCTTAAGCACTCACGTTCGCACAGACCGGCACGCGGACCCGCCCAGACAGACAGCAGACAACTGTCACATCTACCTCCAGCTCCTGCCACCCAGGGGACGACAGGCTTAGTTTTGTCTCCCACCACTGCCTTGCAGCCAAAGAAAAACCCAAGACCAGTCGATCTCTATCAACACGTGTAACTTAATTTGCTGAATCAATAAAAGGTTAATGATTAAATGCATTGCCAAATGAGGAGAGAGCCCGATGTTTGCATGCCGTCCCGCGTACAGTTGATTGGTGAGAGAGTGGAATCAACACAGTCACACGCCATATTGAAATAAATAGTAGGTCTTCAAATCAGTTGAGAGCGGTGATTGCATTGTCATTGTTGTAGTTATTTAAGAGTTGGTGCTTGTCAAATCTAGGTAAGAGATCGGTATGTGAGATGCCTGGATGTCGTCAAATTCTGGTGTGGAACAATTCATCCTAATTTACTGAATGTAATCGAGAGTGGTTTTGTAGGTAAGGCATTTAAATATTCATTATTTCATATTCATCAAGTCAGGATGGCCGAGCGGTCTAAGGCGCTGCGTTCAGGTCGCAGTCCACTCTTGTGGGCGTGGGTTCAAATCCCACTTCTGACAATATCTTTTACAATTTTTTTTTAAAAATTTTTTGACAATATATCTTAAGAGTTAGTAGAAGCAGTCATTCAAGTGCCGTCTCCACAATGAAGGTTGAATGCAGTGGATCTCCAACACTGTCGGTCTCTCGCCCTGACTATACATTCTGTTAGAATGATGTTCGTCCATATCTTGATGTTATCTTCCCACTTGTATCGTTGTCTACCTCTTGCTCGCTTGCCTTCAACCTGACCCTCCGGTGGGGTTTTATAAGAGTGCTGTGTCTTTCAACGTGGCCGAAATATTTCACTTGCCTCTGTTTTATTTCTTTCATCAACTCTCTTTTCACTCCCAATTTTTCCAGAACGTCTGTATTTGATTGTTTTTATTTCCATGATATGCGACATATCCTTCTGTATATCCACATCTCCAGGGCCTATAATTGCTTGTTCAATGGCTTACACGCCACATAGCATTTGATAAATAGCATTTTTATTGCGTTGTTAATCTCTCTAGATCAGTGGTTCTCAACCGGTTGGGAAATCCCCCCTCCCCAGGGGAATTTTTTTTAGGGTTTCTAGAGGGGGGAGGGGGTTTCAAGATTCCGTTAATGCGATAAACAATTACTTGATATCGTTTTTCCCTCCATACTTTACGGTTCTGTACTTCTCGCCCTTTTGAAATTCATTTTGTAACGTAAGTAGACCCGCAAATCACGTTTTATCTAGACATCTAGACTTGTTCTAGTATGTGTTATAAATTTAGTTTCCATGTTTACGTATACTATGTAGGAAAAAAAAAAGGGGGTGGGGGGAGAGGTTGCAACATACGCCTGTGAGACATGGACACTTACTAAACAAGCTGAACTGCGCATAAATAAATGCCTTTGAATATAAATGTTCTAAGAATATCTTGGATACAGAAAAGAACAAATGCTTCCGTACAATCAATCAATCAGGTGCCGTCTCCGCAATGAAGGTTGGCTGCAATGGATCTCCAACACTGTCTGTCTCTTGCCTTGACTGTACATTCTGTCAGGCTGATGTTCGTCCATCTCTTGATGCTATCCTCCCACTTGTATCGTTGTCTACCTCTTGCTCGCTTGCCCTCAGCCTTACCTTCCAGTATGGTTTTTATAAGAGTATCATGTCTTTTAACATGGCCGAAATATTTCACTTGTCTCCTCTTTATTTCTTTCATCAACTCTCTCTTCATTCCCAGTTTTTCTAGGACCTCTGCATTTGATTGTTTTTGTTTCCATGAAATAAGACCTTCCGAGCCATACAGTAGCGTTGATTATACGTAGCATTTGACAATTCTCATATTTAATGCGTTATTAATCTCTCTAGATGTTAATACTTATTTCATGCTGTTGAAAGAATTTTTGGCCATTTCTATTCTCTTTTTGATTTCCATTTCACTTCTGCCATCATCTGTTATTATATGTCCAAGATAAGAGAAACTTGTTACTTGTTCTAATATCTCCCAGTTTACTGTAATGTTCATTGATGACCTTTCCTTTCCACTGCTAATTATCATAGTTTTTGTTTTTTGGATGTTAATATCTAAGCCGCATTCTGCACTATGCCTGTTTACTTCTTCCACTAGGTCTTGCAACTCTTGCTCACACTCTGCTAGTAACACGGTATCGTCAGCATATCTAAGATTGTTTATGATTCTTCCATTGATGTTGAGTCCAGGCATTTCAACTTATTTAAAAATTCTTTTTGTCTATAGGTTGAAGAGGCTTGGGGACAGTATACATCCCTGCCGTACTCCTCTTTTTATCTCTATAGGCGACGAATAGTTATTACCGCATCTAATAGACGTCACTTGTTCCCAGTACAAGTTACTAATAAGTCTGATGTCCTTTCCGTCCACTCCTATATCTTGAAGACACGTAATTAGTCGTTCATGCTGTACTCTTTCAAAAGCTTTCTTGTAGTCTATAAAACAAACATATATACTTTTTTGAACTTCTATGTATTTTTCAATGATCATCCTCAAACAGATGATTGCTTCTCTGGTACCGCTGTTTTTACATAACCCAAATTGTTCTTCAGCTACTTCCTCATATATTTTATGTTGAATTATTTCTTGTCTGACCTTGAGTAGTATCTTAGTTACCCCGGGAAGGTTAACCCGGTCAACAAATGCCCCAGAAGTCGGATGTGTCGGCCTAACGGCGCAAGAACGCAGCTCTGCTGTAAACAGGCACAACGCAATCACGTCCGAAAAAAAAAAATAAATCCGGATGAACGCAGAAGAAGAAGAAGAAGTATCTTAGTTATGCAGATCATTAAGCTAATAGTTCTGTAATCCTCACACTCAACAGCTCTAGGCTTCTTCGGTAGTGTGATGAAAATGGATGTTTTCAAATCCTTGGGAATGTACCCAGTATTATATATATGTATATATATCATTACATAGTTCTGTGATAGCTTCAATGCGAAAGCTGGATACGGATTTTATCATCTCTGTTGTTATCTTGTCAGGGCCTGCAGCCTTTCCTTCTTTCATATTTTTAATAGCCTTTTCTATTTCAGCCGTTTAATATTTTTGATCCATCTTGAGTATTATACAATGATGGACTATTGACCCTGTTGTCCCAGAATAAATCTTCTGTGTACTCTGTCCATCTTTTTATTATGTCAGTGTTATTAATTATAATTTCTCAAGTTTTTCCTCTGATACAACCGTTTCCTGTTATATTATTTATCTTCTTTGTAAATCTTTTTATATGTTCATGTAATTCTTTTGAGTTTTGTTTTATTTCCAGATCCTCCATTTCTTTGCAATGTTTCTGCAGCCACTCCTCTTTGGCAACTCTGCACATGTGACGTATTTCTCTATCTATTACTATATACTCTGGAGTGTTCTTTGCTTTCTTTCTTTGAGACATTTTACTCAAGATTTCATCAGTTATCCATAATTGTATTTTCTTATTAATCTTCACTGGCAAGGTGGTATTTGCAGTCTGAATACTGGTTTTTACACTTTCCCATTTTGTATTAATTTTATCCTCGGGATTTTCACGTCGATATTGTTCCATACTTTCAATGATTAGCCCATCATATCTATTTTTGACTTCAACCAGGTATAGTTGACTTATTTCTGGTTGTTTCATTGCCGATGTATCTACTTGAGGTGTCTTCGATTTCCTTATTCCTGGGTTTTTAAGTTTTATTTGTAATTTTAATACTACAGGATTATGGTCAGAGTTGATATCAGCACCAGGGTATGTTTTGGCATTTTTAACATTGTTTTTAAATCTATTTCTAATCATAATGTAGTCGATTTGGTTTCTTGTTCTATCTCCAGGGCTTTTCCATGTATACAGTTTCCTAGGGTTATGTTGAAATAATGTGTTGCAAATAAGATTGTTTTCTTCACAGAACTATATCAACCGGTCTCCTATATCGTTTCTGTTTCCCTACCATATTGCCCTACTATCTGCTTATATTTATTTTTTCCGAACTTTTGCGTTCATGTCTCCCATGACAATTAGGACCTCTAATGATTTTACAACTTTCAGTGTTTGTTGTAGGTCTTCATAGTATTCTTCTAGCTGTTCATCACTATAATCAGTTGTTGGAGCATATGTCTGAAGAATTACTATATTGAACGGTCTTGCCTTAATTTTGAGAAGTATCATTGTCGTGTCCTCCTTTAAAGTGTCGTCCCTGGAGTGAGGAGACCCGACACCCACATTATAATATTTTTTTCCTCTCAATATTCTGGAGAATCCACCAGCTTCCGTCCAACACACTCCATCAGCCTATGGACACCTCTTCCTATCACTCTCACACTGTCGTACTATGCCCCCTTCTCATACTTCCCCAACGCAACATACTCAACAACTCTTGCTTCTAGAAATTAATAAAGAGTAATTTATTAAAATAAAAGTGTAACGTATATGAGACGTGTATGTGAAGAAAATGTGTGACGTGTTCTATAAAGTGTGTAGACTCTGACTCTCAGACAGCAACCCAGTCAGCTGATCCCAGCAAAGATAGACCACAGCACGTTACGTCAGAACATGTACTTCTCACCCGTTGCCGAAACCATCTTGCCGGATACTGCTTTGCCTCTGTAGACCTCTGGTAATCCAATTTCATGAACATCCGAAATAGACACCGGTGGTATTAACAGTTAATCATGGACCGGTTGCACTCTACACAATGTCCGTTCCTAACGTTCCTTAACAAACTGCACAAGTCTTTTGTAGTGTGTACGCAGTTAGTTAGTTAGTTAGTTAGTCGACAGATCATCCTCGTTGCACATCGAACCATTCAGTCCATAAGTGCTAATTTCTAATGTTAATTGTTGCTGTACTAACACTAGGTACTCTTAGCCGGTTCTCGGTTCGTTACTACTGTCTAATGCTGTGTGGTGCATCAGTATGCATCACTCTCTTTGATGAATCAATTTCCTTCTAGCGTAAGTTACGTTCTGTATGCAACTTTATTGATTGTTGAACTGGTGTTCTTCCGAATGGGATTGGATTCTTTCCCAAAAACTTGTTGAGTTTCCTTGGATCTGGTAGGGAACCTAGGATAGAAACAACACATCTGGTGATAGTACTAGTCACTGATCCTTTCGGCTGAGTGTAAGCCTATCACCTTGCTTAATGATCTTTAGCTAACTAGACTTAGTCATAGAGCAGATTAGCTACCCACCTAGAGCCGAATCAGGCTATGACAAAGAAAAAATCAGCAAACAGAATGCGGAACCCCGCCCACCAGGGACACCTACGGGAAGATCCCAATTATCCCTCATTACTCAATTCTCAACTAGTAAAGCTTATCAACACTTCACTAATCTATTCTTAACTAGCAGAGTTAATATCACTATTCTTACTCTAACTAGTTTCCACTAACAGTGCTAATCATCACACTATAGTTTAACAAGGCTACAGTCTATATTAATTAGAACTAATAGACTATATTGACTACCTTATGTAAAAACCGCCTCATTCCCGGGATGGCTACTACACTTTGCCATAACGGCACATGCTAGTTAATCTTAAATTAATCTAACACTGTAGAGCTCTCCCACAAACACGTCCATCCTAATCCACGGGTTTTGGTCAACTCCCCATCTCCAATCATGGTTTTCTGGCAAACCCCTAAAATTGGTCACGTGATATGGGTGACGTCCTGCAGGTGTCATTTGCGCATATCATCCATTGTCAGGAATCGATTTTTCCTGGCTTGAGTCATTGTCAAAGTTGTCATCAATTGTTTAGATTCCCAAAACAAGCCAGCGAGTTCCTGTATGATCCCAACAATAGTGGCAAATAACCAGCTGTCAATCTTCTCGATGTTCCGGAAACTACGAATTGACCTATGTACTGTTACTTCCGTGCTAAGTACTTCCGTTTTCCCTCTGATATGTTTTTGACTTGTCAACGAGATGTATGATTCAGCGCACTCACTTCCTCTATACATCTTCCACTTGTTAATTTTGTCCGACAGGTGACGGCAACATCCGATTGCCACTATGACCCCACTTCTTCCATCTGTATTCAAATGTTGACAAACTTGTCAAGGCGATGTGGGGATTCGTTTCCCGCACTTCCGAGGGTGGCCAATCCGTCAACCATATGTACAAGTACAACTGTTATTTCTGCCCGACCTGTTTTTGGAAACACGTGCAGCCCCAACTATGAATGTTTTCTCTGTATTAGTTGAAACACTGGTTGCTTAGCAGATAGTCCGGTTAATCAAAAAATCCCCCCTAACAATCAGCTGGGTAAACGCACGGTTTCATTTTGTGACATAGGCCCCCTCTTAAGAGAGTAGTCCATCTCACTCTTCTCCACCGTGAGTTTAATCCAGATGATTCATTCTTCTTCTTCAGGAGGTGGGTGTCTTGACAAGAAATCCGCTCCAACATTTTCCTTCCCAGGAATGTACTCCACTGTTAAGTTATAGGGTTGAAGTAACAACGACCACCGCATCAAACGGGCGTTGAGCTTCTGAGAAGTAGCCAAGAACATCAGGGGCTGATGATCCGACTGGACCCGAAACTTAACTCCATACAAATATGGCTGAAATGTTTGCATTGCCCATACGAGGGACAAGCACTCTCTCTCGACGGTTGAATAATTCCTCTCCGCCTGTAGTAATTTCTTGCTTGCGTATGCCACAGGTTTCAAAACCGAAGCATCGTCTTTTCCTTCCTGTAACAAAGCGGCTCCAATTCCAATCGCACTCGCATCTGTTCTCAACACAAATTGTTTGGAAAGGTCAGGGAGCTGTAATACAGGTTTGCTGACCAAGGCCTCCTTTAACTGACTATAGGCCTTCTCACATTCTGGTGTCCAACTGATTTGTTCCGGGAATCCCTTTTTCAAGGTTTCCGTCAACGGAGCTCCCAGTTCCGTGAAATGTGGGATAAATTTGTGGTAGAACCCACACAACGAGAGAAAAGATCGCACATCCTTCTTCGTTTTTGGCCTTGGTGCATTTCTGATTTTCTCCAGGTTCTTCTCTTCTGGAACAGTGTGTCCTGGGGTGATGGTGTGACCTAGAAATTCCAGAGTCTGGTAACCAATCATGCACTTGGTTGGACGAGCGGTAAGCCCTGCTTCCTTGAGCCTATTAAACACTCTCTCCAAGGATTGTAAGTGGTCATCCAAGCTGTCACTGGAAATCAGAATATCATCCATGAATGAGATGATGGATGGATCCTGTAACGGATCTAGTAAAGTCCTCATCATGCGTGTAAACACACTGAGTCCAAAGGGCATGACTTTGAATTCGTAGTGTCCACTGGGTGTACTGAAAGCTAACAGTGGTCGAATCTCCGGTTTGACTGGTATCTGATAGTACCCCCGACTCAGATCCACCTTTGAAAAGTACCGAGCCTTATGGAGCCTAGCGAATAACTGAGTTGGATTCGGCAAAGGTTCCACCTGAAACTGTGTATGACTGTTCAGAAGTCGGTAGTCTATACACAACCGGTGTTCTCCACTTGGTTTGCGTAACAAAACTACCCCCGCATTGTATGGGGATGTGGATGGTGCAATCACGTCATCCTCCAGCAGTTTTTGTATTTCCTCCTCCAGGGCCTTTTCTTTAGAGAATGGCACTGGGTAAACCTTTTGGCGAACAGGCTCCTGTGTGGTCAAAGTCATCTCGAACTCAACCAACCTCGTTCGTCCTGGTTTATCAGTCAGTATCTCCTTATGAGACTTGAGAACCTGGGTTATCCTTTCCCTCTCCTGGGAGGTCAGATCAGGGTTCACTTTCACATCCCTATAGGTTTCCTGGTGTACCAAGGGATATTCCCTGCCCTCGCTGGTTCCCACTTCAGTCTCCACTGCAACTGCCATTGCCATGAGGTGAGCTGCCTTGTCTCCGGGTCTCTCTTCGTATTTCCGCAAGAGATTGATATGGAAAATCTTCTACTTTCCCCGGATCCGGATTTGATAGTTGGTTCTGGATATCACCCTTTCCACGGGAAATGGTCCTTGCCAACCTATCTCCAGTTTGTTGTTTCCCGTTGGGAGTAGCAACCAGACTTTATCTCCCACCTCTAGAGATCTTTCTTTAGACCTACGGTTGTAGTAAGCCGCATGTCTTTTCCTGGCCTTTTTCAAGTTTTGATTTGCCAGAGTCCATCCCTTGTGGAGTTTTTCTTTCAGTTCCTCCACGTATTGATAGGATGAGATCACTTCTTCTGACGTCCCCTCTTCAGTCCAACTCCTCAACATGGCTTCCAACGGTCCTTTGATTGGACGACCAAACAGCAACGTAGCGGGTGGTAGTCCTGTTTAGCCATGAGGAACTTCCCGATAGGCAAAGAGTGCTGCTGGGATATATTCATCCCACCTATCAGGTTTTTCCTGCGCTAGTTTCCTGAGCATTGTCATCAACGTGCCGTTGAAACGCTCCACTTGTCCATTGGCTTGAGGGTGGTAAGGGCTGGTATGTATGTGGTTAGAGTGAAACACCCTAAATACCTCCTCCATGAGTTTTCCACAAAACTGAGATCCATTGTCCGTCAGAATTTGATCCGGAAAGCCTAATCTGGTAAAGGCCTCCATCAGTGCGTCCGCCACTCTTTTCGAGTCAATCGTGGTCAACGGTATAGCCTCACCCCACATTGTACAGCAATCCACCATTGTGAGTATATACATGTTCCTCTTCCTAGTCCTGGGAAGTGGACCCACGATATCGATGGCTACCCTCTCGAAAGGAGAGTTCATGATGGGCATCTCACCCAACACCACCGGTGCTGTCCAGTGTTTCGGTGCCACCCTCTGGCACTCAGGGCATGACTTCACATACCGACGCACATCATCTGTCATTCCCGGCCAATAGTAATGGCAGGAAATTCGCTGCATGGTGGCGGCTATACCCATGTGTCCACTAAAGGAGATGGTATGCCCCATATGAAGAATCTGGGATCGGTGAGCTTTCGGGACGACCAACTGACCGTATAGGTTGTCTCCCCTTCCTGCTCTCCTGTAGAGTATCCTATTCTTCATGTAGTACTGCCCCCGTCCTGGTGGATCAGCACTTTTCTGCAGCTTTTTGTAGCAAGGACGTAAAGTATCATCCTCACTCTGGGCAGTTCGTAGCTCCCCCGGCATTGGGTTAGTCACAATTGCGTCTGCCTCTTCCGTTTTCGTCTGAGAGCGAGTCTGCATTGCTCCCATATGGATTGGCTCCCTGGGCATTCCCAGAAAGACATACCGGCAACCTAGGATGACTGGAAAAATGGGATCGGTCAATACAGCGGCCTTGATGGTGCCGGTGACGTACCTTGACCGAATCTCCACATTAGCAATGGGCAACTTCATGGTTACAGCACTCTTCTGTGCAGGCTGTATATCCAAGGTTTCACCTGTGAATTGTTCTGGATGTACCAGATCCGCAGAAATCACGGCCTCCCCGTCCAGTCCTGTGTCGTATAAACACTCCACTTGACGACCGTTAACCTCTACCAATTCCACTACAGGTGGTTTTTCCTGGTCTGGAGTCTCTTCCTCGGCCTCGACCTGTTCGGTGGGCTCCACCTTAGGTTTCCCTGAGCACACGACGAATTGAGTGTCTCCTGACTTTCCCCTGCAGTCAATAGCATTGTGCGTGTTTGACTGACATTGGTTGCACCATTTCCCTGTCCTAGATTTTCTATTGTCGGACTTGAATGAGCTCTCCTGGTGGCGAGCTTCCTTGTTGACCTTGGCATTTTCCGTGACAACCTCCTTGGAAGTCACTTGACATGCTGCAAAGTGAGGGTTCTTAGCCTTCGATTTGCAGTCCCTCGTATTGTGAGAGGGTGACTTACAAATTGAACACCACTTCTCCGACCACGGTCGTTTAGGTGTAGAGCTTGAAGTGCTCTTGCTTCCCTCCTTCTTCTTCTCTGAACTATCCTCTGATTTTTGCACATAAGGTTCCCACTTTTTTGTTCCTGAGTTTTTGGTTTTCTTCTTGTCATGTTTCTCTTGACTTTTGGAGTTGGTGGAAAGGTTCTCCCCTGCCTCCCCATGTACCTCGACGAACCGTTCTGCTAATTTAGTCACGAGGTCAATACGTTCCGCTCCTTGTTCTCCCAGGAACGTCCTGAGAGGTTTAGACATTTGCTTCTTCAGCTGGTCGACCACCATGAGCTCTTCCAGACTCTCATAGTCATGTGCGAACCCAGCCAAATCCATCCACTTGTGGAGATAAGATTTTAGACGCAAACTGTAGGCGGCAAACAACTCCCCCGGTTCTCGTTTCGCTGCTCGAAATTTTTTCCGGTAGGTATGTGACGTAACCTCGAATCGTTTCAGCAGAGCCGTCTTTAACTCGTCATAATTGTTCTCATGTCCTGGTGGCAGGCGAGAATAAACCTCGTATCCGGTCCCGCGTAAACCCTGGGATAGCTTAAGATTCCATTTGTTACGCTCCAGGCCCATAGCAACTGACATAGCCTCGAAGCGTTGAAGGTACTGGTCAATCTTCTCTTTGTCCTCCTCGTAGACCGCTAAAGGAAACTTCATAGCATGGTACCCATGTCCACCTACTGGTGTTGATCCTGAGATGGAGGAACCTCCAACTGCTCCCTCAGTTTCTCCATTAGATTGACTCTTGAGCTCGAGTTCCCGCATCCGGTACTCGTGCTCCCTCTTCTGTGCTTCTTGTTCAGCTTCTAATTTCCTAGCTGCTTGTTCAGCTTCCAATTTCCTAGCTGCTTGCTCAGCTTCCAATTTCTTAGCTGCTTGCTCAGCTTCCAATTTCTTAGCTGATTGCTCAGCTTCCAATTCCATCCTTCTCAATTCCAGCTCGGCCTTTCGATCTTCCCTTTCTGCTTGACGATACTCTCTCTCCACTTCCTGTATGTAATCCGTTAGAGCAGAACCCGCCAATCCCATTTCTTCCCCCTTTGCCTTTAATTCTGCTGTGCTAAGTTTAGGGGTGGCCATTATACAGACACGTAAGCTAGCAGGTCTAGTACAATATAACTGCAAATTACTATACAGATATATGAACAAGTACTATAAATCTAGATATTACACACACAGCACATTCACGCAGTGACAAGAGTAGAATCAGGACCACAGACCTATGCAGACGTGTGAAGTGTGAACAGGTAAGATATTAATTAGTCCTAACCCCTATCCACATTCACTCTAGCTGGATTCTCCAAAATGATATCTCCCTCTTATAACTAAGTATCCCGTGTCAAAAGACCCCGTTGTCAGAAGATCCCACTGTCAAAGGTTCCTACTTGCAGGAGATCTCGCTGTCCAAGGATTCCGTTTACGGGAGATCCCGCTGTCCAAGGATTCCGTTTACGAGAGATCCCGCTGTTCAAAGATCACGTTTACGAGAGATCCCGCTGTCCAAAGATCACGTTTACGAGAGATCCCGCTGTCCAAAGATCCCGTTATCGAGCCCCCAATAATGTCGTGTCCTCCTTTAAAGTGTCGTCCCTGGAGTGAGGAGACCCGACACCCACATTATAATATTTTTTTCCTCTCAATATTCTGGAGAATCCACCAGCTTCCGTCCAACACACTCCATCAGCCTATGGACACCTCTTCCTATCACTCTCACACTGTCGTACTATGCCCCCTTCTCATACTTCCCCAACGCAACATACTCAACAACTCTTGCTTCTAGAAATTAATAAAGAGTAATTTATTAAAATAAAAGTGTAACGTATATGAGACGTGTATGTGAAGAAAATGTGTGACGTGTTCTATAAAGTGTGTAGACTCTGACTCTCAGACAGCAACCCAGTCAGCTGATCCCAGCAAAGATAGACCACAGCACGTTACGTCAGAACATGTACTTCTCACCCGTTGCCGAAACCATCTTGCCGGATACTGCTTTGCCTCTGTAGACCTCTGGTAATCCAATTTCATGAACATCCGAAATAGACACCGGTGGTATTAACAGTTAATCATGGACCGGTTGCACTCTACACAATGTCCGTTCCTAACGTTCCTTAACAAACTGCACAAGTCTTTTGTAGTGTGTACGCAGTTAGTTAGTTAGTTAGTTAGTCGACAGATCATCCTCGTTGCACATCGAACCATTCAGTCCATAAGTGTTAATTTCTAATGTTAATTGTTGCTGTACTAACACTAGGTACTCTTAGCCGGTTCTCGGTTCGTTACTACTGTCTAATGCTGTGTGGTGCATCAGTATGCATCACTCTCTTTGATGAATCAATTTCCTTCTAGCGTAAGTTACGTTCTGTATGCAACTTTATTGATTGTTGAACTGGTGTTCTTCCGAATGGGATTGGATTCTTTCCCAAAAACTTGTTGAGTTTCCTTGGATCTGGTAGGGAACCTAGGATAGAAACAACACATCTGGTGATAGTACTAGTCACTGATCCTTTCGGCTGAGTGTAAGCCTATCACCTTGCTTAATGATCTTTAGCTAACTAGACTTAGTCATAGAGCAGATTAGCTACCCACCTAGAGCCGAATCAGGCTATGACAAAGAAAAAATCAGCAAACAGAATGCGGAACCCCGCCCACCAGGGACACCTACGGGAAGATCCCAATTATCCCTCATTACTCAATTCTCAACTAGTAAAGCTTATCAACACTTCACTAATCTATTCTTAACTAGCAGAGTTAATATCACTATTCTTACTCTAACTAGTTTCCACTAACAGTGCTAATCATCACACTATAGTTTAACAAGGCTACAGTCTATATTAATTAGAACTAATAGACTATATTGACTACCTTATGTAAAAACCGCCTCATTCCCGGGATGGCTACTACACTTTGCCATAACGGCACATGCTAGTTAATCTTAAATTAATCTAACACTGTAGAGCTCTCCCACAAACACGTCCATCCTAATCCACGGGTTTTGGTCAACTCCCCATCTCCAATCATGGTTTTCTGGCAAACCCCTAAAATTGGTCACGTGATATGGGTGACGTCCTGCAGGTGTCATTTGCGCATATCATCCATTGTCAGGAATCGATTTTTCCTGGCTTGAGTCATTGTCAAAGTTGTCATCAATTGTTTAGATTCCCAAAACAAGCCAGCGAGTTCCTGTATGATCCCAACAATAGTGGCAAATAACCAGCTGTCAATCTTCTCGATGTTCCGGAAACTACGAATTGACCTATGTACTGTTACTTCCGTGCTAAGTACTTCCGTTTTCCCTCTGATATGTTTTTGACTTGTCAACGAGATGTATGATTCAGCGCACTCACTTCCTCTATACATCTTCCACTTGTTAATTTTGTCCGACAGGTGACGGCAACATCCGATTGCCACTATGACCCCACTTCTTCCATCTGTATTCAAATGTTGACAAACTTGTCAAGGCGATGTCGGGATTCGTTTCCCGCACTTCCGAGGGTGGCCAATCCGTCAACCATATGTACAAGTACAACTGTTATTTCTGCCCGACCTGTTTTTGGAAACACGTGCAGCCCCAACTATGAATGTTTTCTCTGTATTAGTTGAAACACTGGTTGCTTAGCAGATAGTCCGGTTAATCAAAAAATCCCCCCTAACAATCAGCTGGGTAAACGCACGGTTTCATTTTGTGACAATCATCCTATCTTTATGAGTCCAGATTCCACTAATATTTTTCTCTAAATCACGTTTTACTAAAATTCCAACTCCCCTCTCGTGATGATCTCCTCCTGAATTAATGAATACGTAATCTTCTCTCCTTATATATCTTGTATCTGTCCATCTTGTTTCAGATACGCCCAAGATATCCATGTTCATGTTTTTTGCCTCTGCAATAAGGTTATCAAACTTCCCTGCTTGATATAAGGTGCGTACGTTCCACGTACCAATTCTCAGACTTCTCCTTCTACTTTTCAGGTAGGTATTGTCAGAATGCACCCTTTCAAAAGAATTTGGGATGCATTCGTCATTATGCACTTCCTTATTCACTATAGGAGTTGTCTCTTCCATGTGAACATTTACAACAGGCTCATCTCCAGGGGGCCAAGAATTACTTGTATCGCTTTTTTCTTGTTGAATTACCATTGCTGTCTTTGGGATATTACATGAAGAGGTCCCAATCTCTTCCACGATGGCCAGCCATGTTCACTATCATGTCCTGAACACACCTCATGTGTGCCACACACTCTGCTGTTTCGCTTTCGAAGCCGTTGATCTATTTAGATTCATCCACCTTCTCCACCGTCCCAGTCTTTGTGTACTAGGGATGGACATTCCCTTAGTATGATATTACTCCTACTTCACTCATGTAGTTTAGCCAGTCAGCCAAGACTGTTGCCCGTGGTGTGGCCACCGCCGTACACAAGCGGTATTCGTGGAGCCATACATGAGCTAGGTAAAGAGATGGGAGCCAAATAGGATCCTGGTCTATCCCTTAGGATATGGCTGCCACTCACCGTGAGGTACTATCCCTCTCTTTACCCGACACCAAGGGTCATCAAACTTTTTTTCACGGCGGGCCGGATAACTGACAAAATGACGAGCGGGGGCCGGATAACTGACAAAATGACGAGCGCGGGCCGGATACTCATTCTGTACAATACTTGCGCCGCCACCGTAGCGAAGATCTTAAGGACGCGGTTCGTAATCCCGTATACCCACGTTCGAAATACAGCTGCGAGCGATTTGGCAGCAGACAACGTTGCGCTGGTTTTTACGCTATGTTATTGGTGCCGGTAGTTCGAAAAGCAATGGTAAACTACTTGCTTGCTTGTGTTCGTTGGCTTGAGCTCCAACGCGAAGTCCTGTATGTCGGATGAAGGCATCCTGTTGTCCAACATCAGTGTGATGTCATACAGGACTTAAGGTTTGCATGAGTATCCGTTGTCCCATGTCTGGCTTATTGGTGTGCAGACTGGTGGTTCCTCGCCGTACAGGCAGACACTCTCCGACTTCGGAGGAATCGGCGATCCTACTGACCTTAGCCAGGACCCCGAAGGGACCTGTTGCCCAGGACGCACGGCGAGGACGCGTCAATAGGTCTTGGCCAGTATATAACCCAGCCCTGGTGCCTTGGAAACACCTCTGCGTCCCGGTAAACTACTGAACGTAAACTTGCCAAGACATCAACAACAGAAAACAATGCAGGTGTTGACTGTAAACGTCATGTAAAGGATATACAACTAACTTTAACAATAATTTCAAGCTAGAACGAAAGCTCTGGGAAAAAAGACGAAAAACTAAGTTAATCATGGAAAGGGCGTGCAATGCACACAAACAAACAAGCAAACAAGCAAACAAAGACAACCAACATATTTATATTTATTTACTAAACAAAGTTATCAAAGAAGGCGATGTTAGCAAAAAGATAGTTACATCAGTCCTATTGTGAACATATCCGAATCTCACAAACTAAGCAGCAAAAGAGGATAGTGAGTTTTGTGAAACTGACGTGTGGCTTTCAAAATACCATCAATGTTTGGTTTGGAATTGCTGCATCCAATCAAGAGAATTGCTTCCAAATGTTCATCAGTCAATCTCATTCGATGTGGTGACTTCACAGACTTCTTTTTTGAAAATGTTAGCTCACAGACATATGTTGTTCCAAACAATGATGTCATACCAGCGGCAAATTTCTTAAGTTTCGGAAACTCAACATCAGGTAAGCAGCGGTACTTCCTTCTCAATGAGCTCCAACTGTAATTCAACTGGCACACCATTACGGTTACAATCAAACGGATTCTGGAACAGAAGGATGTCACTCTCAAATCTGTCAAGATCTGAATATCTCTCCAAACTCTTTGAAACAGTGAAAATGCGAAAGGTTTTCTCCTTCCAGTTGTACTTCCAACAATGACAGCTTTCTTCGAAATCCTTTGATGGTTCTGTAGAGATCACAGACGAGGTAATACTTCCCCTGAAGTTTCAAGTTCAGTTCATTCATATCGACCAAAATTGACAACTTTGACAGCCAGGTAGGATCTGACAGCTGTCAATCAGCTTTATCTTTTTCAGTGAGGAAAACATCTATTTCGTTTCGGAGCTTGTAAAAACGAAGCAGGACTTTACCGCAGCTGAGCCACCTGACTGATATGTGATAAGGCAAGTCACAGAATTCAGAATCAATTTCTTCAAGAAAAGCCTAGAACTGACGGTGAATGAGTGCATGTTCACGAATGAAGTTTACAGCAGAAACTACTGGTTTCAGTACACAAGAAATATCTAAATCTTTCCCACAGAGTACTTGCTTATGTACGATGCAGTGTATGAACAGAGCGCCCGAAATTTGCAAATCTTCCAAATGAGTCCTGATATGCCCCAACAGACCCTTTCTCACTCCAGTCATGTTTTTTCCCTTATCACACGACGTTCTTTATGATAAGTGCGTGCGATGGTCGTTGTCTAGGTAACGATGCTCCTGGTGTGTCAATTGAGCTATCTAACTGTCTCACAATGCAACTCACCCCAGTAATACACATCCATCAGTCAGTAAACAAGATTGAGTTGGCGCACATAATCCTTTAATACAGAAACAACACGGACAAACGGAACATCCTTATATATCCAGACACAATATAAATCCACCGAATAAGTATATCCTCCTCACACTTAATCCGCACACATCACTGCCTTCTCAAGGCCTCCTTACTCTCGAATGTACACGACAGGTATCCAGCTACTAGCCCCAGCTGGACCTCACACACGACAACCCACACAATGGGTATAGGCCTACACTCACTATCCACCCCACTCTGGGGTTTAGGCCTGCATTCAAACTCGGAGAACAACACAATCCAGGACGGAGCTCTATCCGTCCTACCTCCGCTTCTATCCTTCAACTCCCGACCCGTTCGGAGTCAAAACATCCACTGTCTTAAACGACCTGACCCGCAGTCGGTCTCTTCTCTCCCTGACCTTCAAGTCTCCTGACTTCACACAACACTCAACTGTCTTTCGCCCCATCCACCCTAGGGGTATCCACTCACACCCGCCCCATTATTTCTCAGGGCTGATTGTTTTTCTCGTAGTCCCGCTACACAGGTCACTTATCTCAATGTCAATGACCCAGGCATATGTCATTATCCCCCCCCCTTAAAAGAAAACATCGTTTTCAAATGTTGGGAGACTAATACTTATCAAATACGTGACCCAGACATATTGCCTGGGTAGTCGTAAGTATAAATCCCACTTACTCTAGCTACCACACTCAATAATACATCAAATGCTCATAGTACACTCCCCAATTCCCCACACATCAATACAACCAACTTTCTATCTTGTGTACCAATGCATGAACTAATACATCACATAATAATAATACATCATAGGAAACATCATATCTGTGTATCTGCAGGTCTCTTACCATCCTCAAAAAGACACAAGCTATTTGTGTACCGACCCTATATCAGGTGGTTCTTTTCTTGCCTCAAACCTCCACCTATGATTCCTGTCGATGCTGTGTCTACCCTTTATATACCCATGCCTCATGTTTCCTATATCTTTAACACATCTGTTTGCTAATCCTGGTTCAGTGATGTCGTTAACACTCTTTTGAACTGCGTTAACATTGCTATCTGCATATTGTACTGTTACACTGGAGTCTCTGTTTAGTCTGACCTCTTTATTAAATCCTGGCCAATATACCTGGCATCCTGCTCTATGCTGCTTCCGCCTTACTCCTATGTGCCCTGCACATGCCCTATCCTGAGCTGTCCTAGTATATCGGTCTCTATATGCTAAGGGTAATACTACTTGCCCACGTGCAGTTCCGCCATCTGAAAACCTGCGAGTGAGAACATTATTCTTCCTTTCGGAGCACCATCTACCCTTCTTCGAATGCCTATGTCTGACTTTACCACACCCTTGGAAATATTTGTCTGTCGTATTATCTTGTCTCTGGGATTCCCTACAGCTATATTTGAGATCCATTCTCACCTGCTCAGCTGTACTATCCTTGCCCTGAGTTCCTGTGTCTACTTCAGGTGCCTCTTCTTGTTCAGCTATACTCTCTAATTTAGGTTTTCTTTTGGTACCCACCTCGCTACTACTTAAACTATGTTTCTGGTCCCAATAAACTACTTCTTCTTGTGTACAATCTATAACTCCTATAACATTTACTATGATGAGATCAGCCACCGGTGAGTCCAAAACACACGCTACCACTCTTTCTGTGATATATGGTGTTTTTACTGCTATCACGGCTAATGGGTAGAATTCTACTGTGCCGTTGAATGTTATGCATCTAATCTTTTCCCCTGTATAATCCGAGGGGTTCACTAAACTTTTTCTAACTCCGATAGACATACACCCAGAATCTCTAATTGTTAATGCTGGCATATCATTAACGAAACCATGGTGCATCTTCATGCTTCCACCTGCATGGACTGCTGATCCTGCTTTCACTGTATGACCACACACTAAGACTGGTTGACCGTCTTTTTCAAAAAGAGGTTTGCACCCACTACAATCTTCATTGTTGATAGTCTCAATAACTTGTACTGCATTAGAATGCTCCGTTTCCCTCATCGTACAATGATAGCTGACATGCCCCTTCCTTCCACATTTGAAACAAGTGATCTCCCTTTTACTGTTGTTCGTTGGTCCATCTGATGGTTGTGCATCACACTCTGCCATTTTGTGTCTCCAGCTCCCACAATTCCAGCATCCGGCATAACTATTTGGACGCCTCTGGAAATTTCCCCTTTTGTATGGGTACCGTCCTGCTCTGCCAAAATGGTTGCCACGGAAACCATTATCTTGAGACTCTTGTTGTTCAAACTTCTGTGCTGAATCCACACTTTTCGATCTTGGTCTAATAACTGGATTCTGGTCCTGTTTAGTGTACGCTGCACAGACTATTTCCTCACTCATTAGTCTACCAATAGAACTGTTTGGATGTGCAGTCATGTAGTTTTTCCCTAACTGTGACATTGTGTCTATGTCCTTTGGCTTACGTTCCTCAAAGAAAGCTACTAAGTTTGTATTGCATGCAGATACTACCTTGTCTCTTAACATTAAATCCACTAATTTATTAAAATCTTTCCCTACTTCTGCAAGCTCCATCCATTTGTTAAATGTATTCTTTACTGTGTTAACAAAATCTGTGAAATCTTGATTTGTCTCTGGCCCTAACTGTCTAAACTTTGTTATATATCCATGCTCAGTTAGTTGGAACTTCGTAAGCAAACGTTGACGCAAAATAGTGTAGTTGTTTCTTTCTTCCACGGGTAAATTAAACATTGTATCTAGGGCCTTACCCGTAAGAAACTCGCCAAGTCGCATCGCATACTCTCCCTCTGGAATACCTAACACTTTCGCTGATGCTTCGAATCTTCCCAAATAAGATTCAAGATGGTCCCGGTCTGTAAAATATGGCAGTTTTAATCTCTGTGACGACTGCGAAGGTCTTCTGCTTTCCTCACTTTGACCCTTCGAAGATAGTTCTAGTTTTCTGAGTGCAATTTCCGCTTCCATCTTAATCTTCTCTTTCTCGATTTCCACCGCATTTGTTTGTTTTAACTGTTCAAGTTCTATTTGTGTCTCTCTCTCTTCCTGTAGACGCTTGTTTTCTATTTCAGCTAACTTTACTTGTGTCTCTCTCTCTTCCTGTAGACGCTTGGCTTCAGCTACTTTTTCTTCCTGCAGACGTTTGGCTTCAGCTACCTTTTCTTCTTGCAGACGTTTTGCCTCGCGTTCATTATGCCTCTCCTCTCTTTCCGTCTGTTTTTGTTCTTTTGCTTCTGCATACTCCTGTAACCCTTTACCCTTCAGGCCTAACCTTTCACCCGCTTCAATATATTCCATTAAAGTAGGCATCTTGTACTTGTGGACACGTTGCTGTCTGTCAGCCAACTATAAATGTAAAGACTCTGCTGCGAGTCTTTGTGTGTCTTCCCTAAGTAAAGTACACCACCACTCACTGTGTACGCAAATTCGTAGTGCTAAAATAGCACTCTGTACTCAAACAGTCACTCTTCACGCACTAGGTAGTGAGGGGAGATATCACCTATACTCCCTCGAATATATACCAAATAGCTGTAAAAAAAACCCTCTGGAAATATATTTAAACATACATATATATATATATACATATACAAAACGAATGAATGATAACAGTAAGTGTTGTCTATAAACGTTAGACTCACAAGCCAAGTACACGGAGACGGTGATCACAAAGAAATAAACCACAGTAACAACCACAAGCTTGTGTAAAACGACCACAGTGCGCGTAATAATATGTAACCGGACACCGACCATTAGACAGTAGAAATGACGAAAGATCACAATAATCACATATATCCAAACACAACAAATATCATATGTAAATATAACGAAAAGAAAGAGAGAAAAAATAAAATAAAATTATAGCATCAAAATATACACAAATCTGACGTCAGACAACTCGGCTCTAGATATTGGTTAGGACTCCAATGCCACTGCACGACACGCTAACTCATTAGCGTTTTCCGTACAAAAATATCGTAAGCACCAGAAAAAAACCACGTTTTGCAAGGCCTATCCTAATGAAGATAGAGATCGCAAAAAGTGCCTATGCAACAACTACATGTAATAAAATATCCACATATATATAAGTAGACAAACGATAACGACAGTTAAAACGGTGAGAGCAACCAAAATGTGCAGATGGTTAGCCGACAAATATGTGCTTCTTAATCCGTCGCCCAAAAGTTCTTATTTTGCTGTTAATAGTTTTTCGATATGTTGTTAATTTCCCTGGACGTGGTGGCAACACAGCAATTATCCAACCGTTTTTTTTACCTTCGTTGCGGAGATGACGCTTTGCTGTATCCTATATGTTCTGGATTGCCGTTACCCGACAAGATTCATAAAAAAAATGGCAGCAAATGTTCAGCACTTTAAACTTGTATATATAAATCCTTATTGGCAAAGAAATACGACCACGGTTGTGATGACGCCACGTTAAAATGTTTGCTCATAACAGAATAATGATGACAAAGGGATTTCAACAAAGACGAACATAAAGTCTGGTTTCGTTCATAAACAACTTGTTTATCCAGTTCTCCTCTGGAAAATCTCAGTAACTTTCCACTGTCCCCAACCTTGACCCGCAGGTCAACTTCAGTAATCTTTGTCACAATAATACACACTGTAAACTGACCGGAAACTTTTCCCGTTATCCACAAAGACACCTGTCCTGTCCCACCCAGCTGTGGTAGGGGTACCGTTACTACCCCTTTGGTCAGCTGTCCTCGTAAACAGCGCTGACCCGATTTGTCCGTGGAAACTCACAATTTCCACCGTCCTCCCCCGTCGTGTTAGCTGTGGTGAAATTCTTCACCAGTCGACCCGTGACCACACCGTGCGTCGCATCAGCACACACACACCTGTCAATATCTTGGAATTTTCAATCCTGTCTTTATCACCGACAGCGATTACTGTCCCATTATGCTGACTCGCTCTTGTCGCAAACACGTTTTTGTCCACGCGACATTTCACCTGTGCTGTCCGCTAGCACAGTCTCTTGACGTATAAACACATGCGCCTGTCGTCTCAACCACGACAGTTTTTGTCTGTGTGCTCTTTGTAACTAACCAACCCCGTCATTCCCCACTCTCCGTTGACCTGTGCCGTGTCTCCTCCTGGCGCCCCACCTCGTCTGTTTACGTGTGCTGACTGTCCGGTAATTTACCTGTAGTGTGACCTTCTCGCGAACTGTGTATTACTTCTCGGACACTTTTGGCATTGACCGTCTACTGAAAATGGTGTTTATTCTTTGTGCCATAATTGTCGTTGTAATTGGGCATCCGACTAATGTCTCTGATCTTAATATCCTCTCTAATCGACAAGTTCACAGATAACCAGAATGACAACAATGTCTATATTGTTCTTGATCGGACGAAGCCTCCCAGATATCACACGACGTTCTTTATGATAAGTGCGTGCGATGGTCGTTGTCTAGGTAACGATGCTCCTGGTGTGTCAATTGAGCTATCTAACTGTCTCACAATGCAACTCACCCCAGTAATACACACCCATCAGTCAGTAAACAAGATTGAGTTGGCGCACATAATCCTTTAATACAGAAAGAACACGGACAAACGGAACATCCTTATATATCCAGACACAATATAAATCCACAGAATAAGTATATCCTCCTCACACTTAATCCGCACACATCACTGCCTTCTCAAGGCCTCCTTACTCTCGAATGTACACGACAGGTATCCAGCTACTAGCCCCAGCTGGACCTCACACACGACAACCCACACAATGGGTATAGGCCTACACTCACTATCCACCCCACTCTGGGTTTTAGGCCTGCATTCAAACTCGGAGAACAACACAATCCAGGACGGAGCTCTATCCGTCCTACCTCCGCTTCTATCCTTCAACTCCCGACCCGTTCGGAGTCAAAACATCCACTGTCTTAAACAACCTGACCCGCAGTCGGTCTCTTCTCTCCCTGACCTTCAAGTCTCCTGACTTCACACAACACTCAACTGTCTTTCGCCCCATCCACCCTAGGGGTATCCACTCACACCCGCCCCATTATTTCTCAGGGTTGATTGTTTTTCTCGTAGTCCCGCTACACAGGTCACTCATCTCAATGTCAATGACCCAGGCATATGTCATCCCTCATCAACTGTAACATCTCGAAGCTGATTCCACCGAAGGTTATAGTCTTGGAAAATTGTTTGCACTTCCAGGAAAATGACTTTCCCAGTTGTTGTTCCATGCATGCTGCAAACGGACGCCAACTCTTCCGTTATCTGAAAGTCCAAATTGACATCACAAATGAACACGAGAAGTTGTGACGTACTCGAGAGATCAATAGACTCATCCTGCGCCTGAGAATACTACAAGTTCCTAGCTTTCTCGCGTATCTGTAACACTATGTTCTCTCCAAGTTCTTCTGTTCTCAGTACAACTGAACTTGCCGAAAGGCTGATAGTTCCAAACAAATCGGCTTTCTCAGGACACAAGTCATTTGCTGCTTCGATCACACACACTCTTTAATGACGTTGCCATCAGTAAACGGTTGTCCTCGTTCTGCCATCTTATGCACTGTTTTGTAACTTGTGCGAGTGACAGATTCATTTTCAGCAAATTTTCTCGTGAAGAGATTTCTTTGCGTTTCAAAACCACGTTTAATGGTCTTATATTTCCCAGAGCGTAATTTTCCAGAAAACTTGTAATATGTTGATGCATGTTTTGTTTCCTAGTAACGCTGAAGATTGTACTCTTTCAAAACGGCAACACTTTCGCTGCATATTACGCGGCTGGTTTTCTGGTCCTTTGTTTCCACAAAGAAGTACTTTACTCTTCACTCGGCGTCCACTTTTCTTTTCCTACTAGCCATAATTAAGGGTGAAGTATACGGGATCTGAAAATGAAAAAGGCATTACATTAGAAACATAATTAAAATCCTATTGAAATACAAGAAAAGCAGAGGACTAGGGGTCACTGGTGAAGCTACAGCTCATCAAAGGTACATATACAGTTTATAGGTACCTTTGTGTAACCGCACATAGATGATAGAGATAATAGCACAACGCCGACTGTTCATGGGCCGTAGAAGAAGAGAGGAATAAGAAGACAAAGAGAATCTCATTCTATCTCTACGGCTAACAAGAAAAAACAACGATTTAGAGATATCAGAAGAAATTCAGGTCAGTGTACAGGGAATCAGAATAATGTAATTATAAAGATACAACAACATCTGATTAATAATGCCAATGCCCTAATATATAAAATTCATGATTAGATGCAATGACAAAATAGAGGACTGACGAGGACAAGGGCAAAGCCCTTTTTGAACGCTACCTTGAGCAAAGCAACCAGACAGACATGGGAGGCCGAAATCTGGCCAAGGAGGTCACCTCAGACAGATGCAAGGCCCAGAACACTTCGGATGAAGACACAGTGACAGTGAAAGAAATCAAGGCTGTGCTTCGACGATCAAAAAACAGTGCTCCAGGTCCTGATGGCATAAGATACGACGACATAAATAGGTGTACCGACAATGAGCTAGAGAAACTAGCAGTCATGTACAACAACAATATAGGGAGTGCTAGCATCAAGGAGGAATGGTTACACAGCTATCTGATTCCCTTGCCGAAGCCTGACAAAGACCACAAAAAAATTCAGGGATATCGAATTATAACCATGCAGAATACAATAGGCAAGCTGCTGGAGAAGGTAATTGCCAGGAAAATATCAAGCCAACTAGAGAGGCAAGGTGTTTTCCCACCTACTCTGGGTGGGTACCGTCCAAAATTAAGGGTGAAGAATACAATAGGCAAGCTGCTGGAGAAGGTAATTGCCAGGAAAATATCAAGCCAACTAGAGAGGCAAGGTGTTTTCCCCACCTACCCTGGGTGGGTACCGTCCAAAAAGAGAAACCTGGACCAATGCAGCAGTCTTTGCCCATGATGTCTATGAAGGTTTCCACTCAGGCACTGAAACCGTTGCTGCAGCGATTGATCTTGAGGACGCATACAACAGAGTACCACTGGATTTTTTAATGTTTCAGCTTCTTGAACTAAACGTAAGTCCATTCCTCCTTAGTTGGATCGCTGCAGCCCTCTTCCAACGGAAAGTAGTTTTAGATGTGGCAGTTGGACTTCGGAACCAACAACAATATATCCTGGCCTACCACAGGGATCACCATTATCTCCGGTACTGTTCAACGCCTACACAGTGAGAATCACCAGTGAGCAGATCACTGGACCTGGCAGGACATTGTCATATGCCGATGATGTTTTAGTGTATCGTCAGGGTAAGGATAGAGAGGAGGTTGCTGTGGAACTACAAACCGAACTCAATCGCATAAGTACTTGGTGTGATGAAGCTGGGGCAATGGTCAACCCAACAAAGACAACAGTGACTTGGTTCTCATTGAATAATCATATTGTCAACAATCCAACACCAACTGTAATGCTGTGTTCAGAGACGGTGGAAAGAACGCAGGCAATGAATTACCTGGGGATACGGTTTGATCGAAGCCTTGCTTATAATGCGCACATAGACCAGGTGACAACAAAGGCCAAGCGGGGTTTGGCAGCGATGCGGGTGATGGCGGCAGCAAACTGTGAGCAGCGCCATCTATGTCTTCTGTACGAGGGGCTGGTCATGTCTGTTTTGGAGTATGCAATGGCAATCCTGACTCTCAGCCATAAGCAGATAGAAAGGATGGAAAGGATACAGAATGAAGCTATGCGCATTATTCTTGGATGTACAAGGGATACAGCATGCAGGGCGATGCGCTACCTTCTTGATTTTCCAACCATTGAAGAGAGAATACAAGTTTGCAGGGCACGCGCCTACCTCAGAATTAACGCAAACACACAACATCCACTGCATAGTGAATTAGGAAGGTGAAGGGCAGCAGGTTAAAAAGAGGACGGTCGTGGATGGGTCAAGCCGAAGACATTCTTCAACAGGTGTGTTCACTTGAGGACTTAGAACCTGGCGAGGAGTGGGTGCAAGTGCCAACAGACTTCTGCACATCCTTTTCAGTTTGCATCCAACTAGATAGAAAATGCAGACAAGAAAATCCGGCTGCTGTTGAGGCTGAAGTACAAGCGTTGATTTTCGAGAATTCGCTAGACTGTGACGCGGTCATCTACACAGATGGGTCGGTAGTCCGACATGTGAGAAGCTCATGGGCCTTTACAGCTCGGGCCGGAGGGAGAATTGTGAAGGAGGACTCTGGTGCTTTCACTGAAACCACAAGTAGCCTGACCATGGAAGTCATGGCAGTAAGCAAAGCAATAACATGGCTCGAGACACAGACATTCACTAGGGCTTGTTTCCTTAGCGACTCAATGAACATGATCAAGAGGATAGAGGAGGGGTCGATCCGAAGAGAATGGTTGCTGCCTCTGGAGCGGTCTCGGCTGGCAAAGATTAGTTTCATCTTCGTGCCAGGGCATGCGGGAGTACAAGGAAATGAGCGGGCTGACAAGCTCGCAGGTGAGGCTACTGTGGAAGCCGGGCGCGCCATGGACCAGGCTGACATTCTGAATGCTCTACGAGAAGTGAGACTTTTGCGAGAACCAAGTGACTGTGAATCTACAACAATGGCCAGACTGCGAGAGCAGCAAATTAAAAGAGGGGTGGCCAAACAAGAACACTACGCAGGAAGCCAAAGAAGATTGATAAACCAACACAGAACTGGCGTCGTTAGCCGCTACACGCTGCGGGATTTGCTGAGGAAGGGATCCGAGCACTTATGGACTGAATGGTTCGATGTGCAATGAGGATGATCTGTCGACTAACTAACTAACTAACTAACTAACTAACTAACTAACTAACTAACTAACTAATGACAAAATAGGCATCCCCCTGAATAAACATACACATGATCATCCTTCACAGTACCATTGATATTCCACCACAGCTTGGGTAGTCATCCAACACAGTACCAGTGATCTTCCATCACAGCATGGGTAGTCATCCAACACTGTAACTGTAGTCTGATACACAACACCAGCAATTATCAGACAACAAGATCTCCTCCGATGTGTCTCCACCTTGCCGCGGTGGGGGAGCTTGAGTGTCCCACCGACCCCAAGCGCTGTGACAATGGATATAAACTACATATTGGACAGCTCTTGGGATAGGGACCAGACTAAGAGAGACACAACCTGCTGCTCTGCAGGTAGACTGAGGATAGCAGTCAGAATTTAAACTCAAGCGCACGAAGCCACAAACTTTGTCCAGACACTTACACAAAGGCCCCATCTGAGAGATGTAGCTGAACGCCTCTAAGCTACTACCGTTAGACGAGGGAGCCGGGCCGATACTCACCTACGGAAAAACGGAGGTGAGATACTGTGCACGCTACATGCCCAGTTCAGATACCTGTCCGAAGGCTCTCAGCTGGGGGATATGAGGGATCCCCTGATGAGAGGGTCTGCCCGTTTCTCGCTCACTTCTGTACGGAGGTAAGGTGCTGAGCCGGCAGCACATGTAGCCTACCTCGGGAGCGAGTACAAAAAGTCAGAAAAGTGCCCCAGTCGAATGAAATGGCTACGAAAACTGTCTGTAACTAACTCACAGAGAGTGTAGACAAAGGTGGAAAAAAGTCTCAATAACACGAAATGGAACGCACGGCTAGCGAATCCATTGCGTAGTCCGAAGTCCGAAGCGAAAGCTTACCTACTGGACGTCGCCTGCAGACTGACCGTTCCTGGCGTGTGATTGAGCGACCAGTGGCAAGCGAGAAGCCCAACACATGGAAGTGAGGAACTAAAGCAGCCATGAGCAGGACGAGGCCGGCTCTGCAATTATGGAAGCCTCCTTGGATAGCGAGGGAGTGCCCATGGTCTGCCCCTGCCCTCCCTTGAGGGTCGACCGTGATGTCTCTTATCATTCTATCTTGACCAGCTGAGGTGTGGGCGACATCACAACAATAAGTCTAACGTGCCTCAAAATCCGAGAAAGGCCAACCTCATTAAAAAATGCCCGCCGAAGCCAGAAGTGCCGTCCTACGGGTGGCAAAATAAAAATTGGCACTACGTATTTACGTCCGAGTGAAATGTCTCGTCCGAATGTCTCTCGTGCTAGGAACAGCTCTGACTACCTAGTTTCAGAATGCCGCTCTTGTTCGGAACAGCTCTGACTAGGTAGTTTTCCGAATGTCCGTCGTGCCTGGACCAGCTCTGACAGGCGCAACGACAAGCACATGTCTGTGTCGAAAACTCGCTGAGTGGATACCGTCCGCAGACCTGTCTGGTGTGTGCGGGAACGGCCCGGGGTTAACGAAATGCCCAATATATTGAAGTGAGGAATTAAAGCAGCCATGAGCAGGACGTGATGATTCCCTCGGTAAGCCCAGCACCAGAGCATTATGTGTCGGCTCTGCAATTATGGAAGCCACCCAGGATGGCGGAAAATGATATGGACTGTCCCTGCCTTCCTTTGAGGGATATGACCGTGAAGTCTCCGATTGTTCCAACTCGACCAACTGGGAGGTGGGCGGTACCACAAAAGTGAGAGTCTCCCAGGAATGCAAACCTGGTCAAAAATGCACGCTAAAAACCGGATGTGTTGACCTAAGGGTTTCGATCGAAGGGTGCAATCACATCTGAAAGAAAAACACTCCGGGTGAACGCAAAGAAGAAGAAGAAGAAGAAGACAACAAGATGGAACAAAGGTCATTCATTCAGTAGCATGTCCTTTGCATAACCTCGCTCCCATAACAACCTTCCGGAAAACCTCTCGATCATAAGCAAGATTTCCCGCTTCAGATACATCCATCTGGAGATCATCCGCCACATCCTGCACCCATCGTCTCTTTGGCCTTCCTCTTCATCTCTTCCCAGGCATATATCCCTCCATTATTGTTCTCAGGCACAGACATAGCTATTATATTCCTATATTCCTATTTAAACTATGAAGGTCCGTTCAAAACTCACAACACAGCAGATAATCGTCAATCCACAATCAAGATCCTCTTGGATCTTTTGGATCTTCACAGGGCCTGTTTACCCTCTCAACTGCGGTCTGGAAAATCAATGGCTACGCTCGGCCGTGCCTGGGGCATGTTCGCCCATCTACTTGGTAGTGGCTCAGGGGTTTAAGTTCAAACCCTCTTCTGAAAATTAAACATCAGCATCTCTTCGGCCTAAGTTGTTCCCAAGACCAAAGAGGCGTGAACATTGCTTTACTAGGCTGGTATAGGCACGCCAACACAACATCCCAGCATCCTATACATTTTTTACCAGGGTATCAAGGTATATGCTACTCCATACTCTTGTAGAGTCGCGGCAGGCGGCTTCATTTGGTAATAGAATATATCTCATAATAAGGTTCGCAAAATTTATAAATAGGGCCACCTAAATAAACAACCTAGTGCAGCCAGGAGGTCTCCGCATGTGTGAAGATCTCCTATTATTCTAAACATAATATTTACATTTAAATTGTATCACAACGTCTCGTGTTTCATAGTTATATCAAGCAAGTTCGAGTACCGACGGCGGGCCGGATGAAATGACGTCGCGGGTCGGATCCTGCCCACGGGCCGTAGTTTGGTGACCCCTGGTCTAGGTGATAGGAATGAGAGAGATGATTAATAGGCGATGTCAGCGACCTGTGCGCTGCAGATTATAGGACTCCCCTACTTTCGCACTGCACGAAATAACAACTCGTGACATTTGCGAAAGGAATGCAATTTATTCAGAGCCGACATTTGAATGGCTCTACGAGCGTTATACTTCATCATCATCATACAACATGAATGCATTGACGTAATGATAGATGATGCTAGTATTTCACAATCTAAATGAACAGCCCTATGTTTGCCTATTGCCTAGAAACTATAGTATTGGTCAAGGATACGTCTGCTCTCTCTACCGCCTCCAGTCAGTCTGTCCGCACGCTACACATTGCGTGGACCAGCACGGACACTCTTCTCCGTGCAGTAGCTATTATTGCGTGAATGGTCTCGCCAGCACGCTGGCCTGTGAGTACGAGTAACGGGGCCCTTCACGGTACTCGCAAGGACAAGCTTCCCAATTGCTTGGGGAAAGCCCTCGCTCAGCTGTACTCCTCGACCTCTGGTCTGACACAATTGTGTCTCCTTGTGAGGCTATTAATAGCGCTCGGTGTCTCTCCTGTCTGGTGTCTCCCTACTAGCCTAGTATTAACCCCTATTGGCTTTGTAAGGCCTTATTGGGGATCTTGACAGGCGAAGTGAGTAGGACAAAACCTGGTCTGGCACAATCAAGTCCTGCATGCACTTATTTTCGCACTGGCGAAAGGCCATACAAGCTTATGGGGCTTATGTTGACAAATATTACAAATAGTCCCCCCCCCCCACTCTTCCTCTCTCTCTCTCTCTCTCTCTCTCTCTCTCTCTCTCTCTCTCTCTCTCTCTCTCTCTCTCTCTCTCTCTGCTAAATGCTGGTGCAGTTACGTTTGCTTAGAGAATATTTCAAATATCATAATAACATGCTAGTAATGCCTTGATTGATCACTACACTTATGTTCAAGCATTCTGCGGAATTCCCCCCCCCCCCCGCATATCCTATTTACATCGCTGTCAACAACAGCATTTTACCCCTGTTGTTGATGTCTTTGCAAGATTACGCACAGTATTTTGCATTGCTTACTGAGCGACAATCTCAGATACCCCTGTAAGTAACCAACACGACCCGATTCCCTACCGAATCTCGCGCAGCTGTTTCCCCACACGTGGATATACTGGATTACGGAGAAAATCGTTAACACCTTCGCCAGGGAGACGGCTCCGCGGAATTGCTAGATATCTAAAAGAAAAACACCCCGACAAACAAAATTGATGGTCCTTCATTATTATTCTGATGATCATATTGTTCTTGTCTTGTATCATCATAAAGGTCTTTCACATAATCTGACCACGCATGTAAAATCTGATCTTTTTCTATTATGATTTTGCCATCTTTGGTTTATAGGCAACCTGTTGATGTGCCTGTTCGTTTGTTAGTGATGTCATTAATTCTTTTGTGCATTCATTTGGTATTCTGGGTGTTGTGTTGGTTTTCAATTTCCTTGCAATTTTCCTCAAGCCATGTTTCTTTTGCCTCTTTGCATAGCAGTAGCTTCCTAATTTTCCTGTCAATCTCTTCGTATATTTCCTTGTTATTTTTGTTATTTCTTCTTATTTCCATGAGTTTTAAGATGTCTTCCATCATCCATTTTTTGCGCCCTATTACTTTTAGTTTTGGGATTATTATTGTTGTTAGTTCTTGACTGTTCTTGTTCTTGACTGATTTCTTTTATATTTTCAATTGGTCACTGACGTCTTGAAATAATATTGCATTGCCATATCGGGCAATGCATCGAATCTGTTCTTTACCTCTACGTTGAATTAACTTTTATCTCCTCACTTTTCAGTGGCCGTAGATCAAATTTTGCGTTTCTATTTGTATAATTGACTTTCTTTAAGTTTATATGTAAATTGCCTAAGATTAATCTATGGTTGCGGTAGCAATCAGCGATTTGTAGGGGGACATAAACATCTAATATTGTTACAAGGGAGGTAACTAGAAATTGAAAAAGAAAATGGTATACCTAGCGACATTACCTCAAACTAACATAAGTATCTTTTATTTGTATTTTAGAAATAAAACAATTAATACTGCAGTCAAATTTTGTAATCGTGCGAAGAAAGCTATTAAAGTGTTTATAAAACATTTGTTTAATCTTTTTCTACTTATATTTTATAATCAACTTTGTCAATTCTACGTTTATGTTTAATCATTAAAACTGTACTTTTAATGATAGTACTTCAGCAGCGTGCTACATGTTTCCCCTCTGTGGGGAAACAACATTTTTTTACTGGCCTCTTAAGGCCACCCACAATTTAAAGAAAATTTACTTACATTAATGGCGAAAGACCTTGGAAGTCTATGGGGTTTATGTTGATAAATACGTTTAGAGGAAATGTCATTTATGTTTGTAAATTTCATTCAATTTGAACAAATAGTTCTCTCTCTCTCTCTCTCTCTCTCTCTCTCTCTCTCTCTCTCTCTCTCTCTCTCTCTCTCTCTCTCTCTCTCCAAATGCTGGTGCAATCACGTTTGCTTAGAGAATATTTAAAATATCATAATAACATGATAGTAATGCCTTGATGGGTGCCTCCTTCCCTCCGCTAGCCTATGGGACACCCTTGGGCATGGTGGAGTACCCGTTTAGCCTCCCGATCAGGGTTATGTGAAGCCATGGGTGCAGGTGGTGGATGAAGTTGAAGAGCAGTCGACAGATAGTTGTAGGTTATGGTCTCCACAGCTTCACGACGGAAGGCAGATGATCTCTTTTTTGGGAGACATTGGTTACGGTCATCGACCAGTATGGTCACTGCTGGGAAGGAAAGCAATGGCAAACTACCTTCTTTACAGATGCCAAAAATATCATGTACTGAAGTCTTATCGATAATCAGAGAAACGGCGCAAATGGATGATCTATAGGAGCAGCCTCGCCCGGTAGGGGTAGTCATGTGCACCAAGTGACTCCAGACCGTCATCAGGAGACTGAGTGTAAAAGAATATCAACATTGAAAGTAGGAACTTGGAATGTAAGAACTATGAGTGGGGATGGGAAATTTGATAACATTAAGAATGATATGAGAAGACTAAATATTAACCTGTTAAGTATATGCGAGATCAAAGGACAAGAATGGGCATTATACCATCTGAGGAATATCGAATAATCTATTCTGATGGAGACAAACAACAGCGAGGAGTAGCATAATGGATACAGATGGAGAAAAATCGATCAAAGGATATTGGACTATCAGACAGAGTGTTACTGGTGAAGTTGAGTGGAAGAATTTTTGATGTCAACGTCATACAAGTTTATGCACCAACAGCAGACAGTAGTGATGACAGCATCGATGAATTTTATAGTGATTTAGAGAAAGCCTTCAAGAAATGCAAGAATTCTGAAGTAACTATCATAATGGGTGACTTGAATGCCAAAGTTGGAAATCAACAGGACGGATGCATAGTGCGCAAGTATGAACTAGGGCAGGGGTCACCAAACTTTTTTCACGGCGATCCGGATAACTGACAAAATGACGAGCGCGGGCCGGATAATTGACAAAATGACGACCGCGGGCCGGATACTCATTCTGTACAATACTTGCGCCGCCACCGTGGCGAAGATCTTACGGACGCGGTTCGTAATCCCGTATACCCACGTTCGAAATACAGCTGCGAGCGAATTGGCAGCAGACAACGTTGCGCTGGTTTTTCCGCTATGTTATGGATGCCGGTCGTTCGATAAGCAATGGTAAACTACTGAACGTAAACTTGCCAAGACATCAACAACAGCAAACAATGCTGGTGTTGACTTTCAACGTAATGTAAAGGATATACAACTAACTTTAACAATAATTGCAATCTAGAACGAGAGCTCTGGGAAAAAAGACGAAAAACTAAGTTAATCATGGAAAGGGCGTGCAATGCACACAAACAAACAAACAAACAAACAAACAAGCAAACAAAGACAACCAACATATTTATATTTATTTACTAAACAAAGTTATCAAAGAAGGCGACGTTAGAAAAAAGATAGTTACATCAGACCTATTGTGCACATTTCCGAATCTCACAAACTAAGCAGCAAAAGAGGATAGTGAGTTTTGTGAAACTGACGTGTGACTTTCAAAATACCATCAATGTTTGGTTTGGAATTGCTGCATCCAGTCAAGAGAATTGCTTTCAAATGTTCATCAGTCAATCTCATTCGATGTGGTGACTTCACAGACTTCCTTTTTGAAAATGTTAGCTCACAGACATATGTTGTTCCAAACAATGATGTCATACCAGCGGCAAATTTCTTAAGTTTCGGAAACTCAACATCAGGTAAGCAGCGGTACTTCCTTCTCAATGAGCTCCAACTGTAATTCAACTGGCACACCATTAAGGTTACAATCAAACGGATTCTGGAACAGAAGGATGTCACTCTCAAATCTGTTAAGATCTTAAAATCTCTCCAAACTCTTTGAAACAGTGAAAATGAGAAAGGTTTTCTCCTTCCAGTTGTGCTTCCAACAATGACAGCTTTCTTCGAAATCCTTTGATGGTTCTGTAGAGATCACAGACGAAGTAATACTTTCCCTGAAGTTTCAAGTTCAGTTCATTCATATCGACCAAAATTGACAACTTTGACAGCCAGGTAGGATCTGACAGCTGTCAGTCAGCTTTATCTTTTTCAGTGAGGAAAACAACTATTTCGTTTCGGAGCTTGTAAAAACGAAGCAGGACTTTACCGCAGCTGAGCCATCTGACTGATATGTGATAAGGCAAGTCACAGAATTCAGAATCAATTTCTTCAAGAAAAGACTAGAACTGACGGTGAATGAGTGCATGGTCACGAATGAAGTTCACGGCAGAAACTACTGGTTTCAGTACACAAGAAATATCTAAATCTTTCCCACAGAGTACTTGCTTATGTACGATGCAGTGTATGAACAGAGCGCCCGGAATTTGCAAATCTTCCAAATGAGTCCTGATCTGCCCCAACAGACCCTTCTTCACTCCAGTCATGTTTTTTCCCCTCATCAACTGTAACATCTCGAAGCTGATTCCACCGAAGGTTATAGTCTTGGAAAATTGTTTGCACTTCCACGAAAATGACTTTCCCAGTTGTTGTTCCATGCATGCTGCAAACGGACGCCAACTCTTCCGTTATCTGAAAGTCCAAATTGACATCACAAATGAACACGAGAAGTTGTGACGTACTCGAGAGATAAATAGACTCATCCAGCGCCAGAGAATACTACAACAAGTTCCTAGCTTGCTCGCGTATCTGTAGCACTATGTTCTCTCCAAATTCTTCTGTTCTCCGCTGTCAACGTGTTGGATGTCTAGGGATCTAGACTCGGGCTCAAAACAGGCAACAATAACTCCGTTAAACATAATATAGCAACTTTAATGAACGTTAATATACAGTGCGTTGGCGGAGTGGGTTTAACAAGCTCGCACTGAGGCGTTGCATATCACAGAGGTTTAACATCACACATGATTGTAACAAACATTCTAAGCAACTATCTAGCATATGTCTATGACCCTAAATCTATATGGGTCTAAACTATTAAGTCCCTCTAAGGCAGGCCCTGTTGCCTCTCCGATGTCCCGTCTGTCTCTGCCGATTTACCCGTGTCGCAATCCGACACGGGTGGTAACTCTGTTCGAGTTCCTCGTGGACCCCGTAATAGGCGGGCCACATCAGTGTCCACGGGACAGTGGACTCACTGACCAGTCCTTCGAGAAGGTTCTGGGTTACTCTGGCCTTCGAGTGACTTACTTCTTTCCCTTGGGCGGGAGTATTAGCCCTTGGCTAATATCTATTAACTCATGTTGGTTTTCCCGTACAATGTGAGTCTGTGACAGGAGTCCCCCCTCTCCCCTGATTTGATGGGTTGTTATAGGGTAAGTAGTTCTGCACTAATTCTGTCACAGAATCATATAAAGACGGTGTTTGTAGTTTGGTGGACAGTAACTTGGTAAACTACATACTTGCATCAACACTCATGTATTCTCCCATGCACCACTTCTCTGATTTGCTGAGGAGGTCTCTCTCTCCTGTGTCCTTAATAATGCTTATCTGACCGAAGTTACGTGACGTTTCCTAGTTGTTTCTACAACCCGTCCTTCTCAAAGTATCCTACTGATACCAAGATAATTAACCTCTATACTAGAGGATTAACAAGACAAAGGTCTTGGCTAATTAAGTACACCTTCAAATCTTGTTCTGTGTGTGCATTTCAATACACTTTTACTCTCGTATGTTGTATAATGCTGAATATGTAGTTACGCTGTTATTTTATCCCATCTAACTACATGTGTCCCTGTTGGCTTGTTAGTGTGTTGACTAATAAGTTGATGTTACCAATAAAGTGACTGTATTTTAATTGATAGTGTTCAGTTTTGAGTTTTGTGTAAAGTGTGTGCTGAATGTGTGGCTTATCTCCATGCGTCACGAGTTGGGATATCCTTAATCATGAATTTTTTTTTTTTTTTTTTTTTGGGTTTTTGTTTTTTCTTTTTCTTTGTAGTGTGTGTTTATTTTGTTTGTGTATATTACAGAGCGTTGCCGTTTGTTAGTGTTAAGTGTGACATTGTGAATAAAACAAATACATACATATATACAGTTATGATAATATGACATTTATGGCATAGTGCATGTAGGTACACATTCCTTGCATATGCTTCACTTTCTGTCCATCTCTCCCTCCTCTCTCTCTCTCTCTCTCTCTCTCTCTCTCTCTCTCTCTCTCTCTCTCTCTCTCTCTCTCGCACACACATACATAGACACACACACACACACACACACACACACACACACACACACACAATCTCGTGCTTTCTGGAGACCGCAGTACATTAAATACCCCGCGCTTGGACAATAAACTTTACACTATCATTTCCATTAAAATGTGGCTTCTTTGTAATTTCTGGGTCACTTAGCTCCCGAGGCGAAGGTCGTTGGTGTTGTTGCCTGATGACAAATTTCAGGGTGACGCTCTAGCCCATGATGTCTTTTGTTTGGGGGACAGGAATCAGGGATTTACTACTAGCAATTAGGGTCCATGGTCTGTCCCCAGAGAGATAATTGGTCCAAAATTGTGATAGTGTCTGGGTTTTATATACAATGGGAAGGACTTGAAACCTGGCCACCCAAAGCCACCTTAGCTTACTGGGTACTTAAAGGGCTCATCGAATTTGTTTATACATGGTGGTGCATATTTTTCTTTTGAAACATATCATTACCGTATAACATCGTTTTAATACTTAAGATACCGACTTGGTTTAAAGACTGCTACACGCACGCACGCGCGTGCGCGCACACAGACACACACACTCGTACACATGCGCGTGCAAATTCATGCACCACACACGCACACACACCTACATCTACACACAGGCGCATACATATGTTACTGCCAACGTCACAGACACCCATCTACAATATATTTCATGTTGCACATTCAAATATAATAATGGGAAAATTAATAATAATAGTAGCAGTGATAATAATAGTATTAATAATAATAATAATAATAATATAATTGTAAGATTATTAATACCATCAATAAATACATTTACAGTTGTAGTATCCTTTATTTAAAACAAGTTATTTGCTTCTTCTGTAATATGTACTGTCTTCAGCCAAATATTTTACGAGATTTGTGCTTGTGGGGCTAAGATTAGAATGTTTGCGACTTTTTGTTGATACAGTTGTTGGACAATTTCTTTGTTGATTGTTCTGTAATTGTATAGTGCTTTGTTTCTTAATGTCCATATAAGATTTCTGTACTCTGCCAATAGAACAAGTAGCTTTGTGTGGATGTCTTGTGTGGAGTAAGGAATGAAATTTATCATGATTGCTTTGTAAACATCTGTTCTTTGTTTTGAATGAGTGTTTAGGATGTTTTGTAGGAGATTTCTTGTTGGCATGATTGTGTTGCATTCGTAATAGATGTGCTCTTCTGATTCTTGGACGTTCCGTCTACAAAGCTGACACTGTAGTATTTGTTTAGTTATTTTTGCTGTTCTCTCTGTTGTTGGGGTCATGCTGTAAACAAGCCTATATGTAATTTCCCTTGCTTTTGGAGTAATCTGCTTGTTGTGAATATTAGAGAAAATTTCGGTATAATCTTTTATGAAATATCTATGTCCTCTTTTAATTCTGAGATGTACCGGAGTTGCTTGTAATTTAACTAAATGCCTGTAGATTGCATGTGTTTTCTTGTGTAGTAATTTTTCATGTCCTTTAATGGCTGAAATACATATTTTGTAGAACGTTGGGAGAGTGCCAAAATAATGTGAGGATGTATTCCTAATAGGTTTTAAAGAAGATAGCCTAACTCCAATGTAATAGTGTGCTAAAGGGTGTTTTTCTGGGTGTTGTAGGATTTCACCTACGTGTTTGATCCTAAGTGCTTGTATTTTGGTTGTTATGTCTTGGAGGGCGATACCTCCTTCTTTTTTGCCTTGCATGAGTGTAGTATGTTTGATACTGTAGATGGTGCTGCCAAACACAAAGCGTCTAATCTCTTTGTTTATGTTTGTGACAGTTTGACGTGGGGGATCTAGGACTGTGCACAGATATAGTATTTTTGGAATTATATATGTATTAACAATGGTACTTCTACCAAATATGGTAGTTGTTTTGTATTTGTATCTCTGTAACATATCTGTTATTTTCTTCTCTAGATTTTGCCAAGTGTCTTTGTGTGTCTGATTTGGTTGACATGGGAAGACTATTCCGTACACTTTTATAAGATTGTTTGATGTTAAGTCAAATGGAAAATCCGCCTTATTTTTCCATTTGCCTAAGCCCATTATAGTAGATTTTTGGACGTTTAGTTTTGCCCCACTCCCTTTGCCGAAAAACGAGAACGTCTCCAAAATGATCCGTACAGATTTTTCAGTGGTTGGAAAGAAAATGGTATCGTCCGCATAAGCACGCAGCTTTTGTTCACCCTTCCCTGGTATGAACGTACCCCTGACATTGTCGTCCTGTCGTATCTTTTCTAGAAGTGGCTCTAGAGCGACAACGTACAGTAAAGGGGACAAGGGACATCCCTGTCTCACTGACCTAGTCAACCTGAAAGAATTGGTTAGGGTATGGTTTAATAGAATCCGACTTTCCGGTTTCAAATATAAAATTTTGACCCATGTCCGAAAATAATTTCCCACGTTGCAGTGTGAGAGAGTTTTGTGGAGGTATGAGTGAGATATTCTGTCAAATGCTTTTTCTTGATCTAAAGAGAGAATTGAGGACTGACAGTTTTTCAGATGTGTGTAGTTGATGATGTCCCTTATGAAGTGTGTGTGTTGCTGGATATTCCGGTGTTGTACACTACATTGCTGATCTTCATGAATGAGAGATGCCATTACTGGTTTCAATTTATTCGTCAAAGTCTTTGTTAAAATCTTGTAGTCTACATTTAAAAGCGAGATAGGTCTGTAACTCTTTAAAAGTGTCTTGTCAGTGTTCTCCTTCGGAATAAGAGTGATGTAAGACGTGTTGAAACTGGATGGGAGTTCATGTTTGTGGAAAGATTCAGAGAATACTGCTAGTAAAAGTGGACCTAGAAGGGCCAGGCGATTTGCCCTTCTGCATTCCATGAACCGCTTGTGTTATATCTGTTAGTGTTAATTCAGTATCTAGTGTTAGTTTCTGTTCTTCTGTGAGTTCTTTTGTGAATTTCATAAAGTGTTCTTGCACGTGCGCCTGTGTGTTTTCCTCTGTATAAAGGTTCCTGTAATAATCTTCAAAGGCTAAGGCTATTTGTTGTGGCTCGACTTGTATATTTCCTTCCCTGTCAATTATCTGGCCTATTTGTCTGCTGCGCTGTATGTTTTGTTCTAAAGCTAGGTATTGTTTACTCGGTATCTCTTGTGTTATAGTTTGTAACTTTGTTCGCAGTAAAGCCCCCTGAAATCGATGATGTCTGTGGAGATCTAATTCTTCCTGTAATGCTATGACGTATGGTGAATTTTTGTCTGTCTGTAGTAAGAGCTTAATTGCATTTTCCAATACTTTTTCTTGTTGTAGTTTTTGCTTGTGTATTACTGCTGCTAGTGTTTGTGTTCTCTCTCGTATAGTTTGTTTAAGTGTTTCCCAGAGTTCTCGCGCATTACCCTCTGGTATATCGCTTGTGTATGTGAGGATCAGTTTTGTTATGCAATCTACATAGTCCTGATTTTGTAAAAGTGTGCAGTTCAGTTTCCAATGGGGAGATCTTCTAAGATGTGGTGTTGCTTGTACTGTGTTTATTGTTGCAAACACCGCCTTATGATCTGTGAAGTTTAGTGTCTCCTGTAAATGCTTGACTTGTGTTATATGATGTGTTATGGGCGCATAAATTCTATCTAATCGCGCTGCTCTGTTATGCGCATTGTTTGTGTGTGTTGTATCTGTTCCATGGGGGTGCATCTGCCTGTATGCGTCTGTTAGCCCATGGATATCTAAAATTGTTTGCAATGTGTCTAATTGATGTTCCTCCTCCCCCATTGTGTTTCTAAATTGCATTCTTACATCTCCATTTATAAGGTCGTGCGCCGAAAGTACGCAATTAAAATCACCCCCTAGAATGATGTTGTGACCCCGATATGAGCGTGATAATAAATTTTCCAGTGTTTGGTAGAAGAGCGGCTGATTTCTGTAGTCAGGCGGTGCGTGTATGTTGACAATTGTGTATTTATTTATGTTATTTCTCACCTGTACTATAGCTATCCTACCCTGGCAGTCCCTGTCCTTCTCTATAAGCTGCCACCTGTCCGATGTCTGTATTATTGCTGTACCCAATCCGATATGTTGAGTACTAAGACTAAAACATGAGTGTCTTAGACCTAAGGATGTTGTGATATATGATGCGTGTTCGTCGGTTTTAACGTTAGATTCCTGAATGAGTATAAAATCAGGTTTATATTTGTGTATGAGTGGTATAAGATGATTAATTTTGGATCTTATACCTCGAATGTTAATACTCATTATTTTAATTTCCGCTGCCATTTTTGTTGTAACATAAGAAACGTTTGAGCATAATTATGTTTCTTGTTTCAAAACTGTCTGTATTCCTGTTATCATTTGTGGAGATTGTCAGTAGATTCCTTCGCCGGGCTCGAAATCTCTAAGTCAATAACGATGAATTACCCCAATGTGTGTAATGCATGATCAGTCATTCCAAGCAGTGGTGCTTAGATGTAGTATCCTAAATACTAATATCCTAAATACTAAACATGCATCAACAATTAGACAAGTCATGCAATTTACATGAAAGACGCAGACAAATTAAAATAAATACGTTTTGCGTACAATTTGTCCGCTCAGTATATCGCTCTCTCATTTAATTCATTCACCCTGTCATTCACACACCTTTCATACAAAATAGTATTTGGTTAAAATATATAAGTAAAGTTGAGGTAAGTGTTATTGCCCTTAGACAAATGGAATAGGCGATTTGTCCCCTTTATGATAATACGTACTTTTTGTACGCTGACTCAAAAATGGTTTATAATTTACATAGAGAAAATTGCATAGGAAGATTCTTTCACCTATGAATGGCAATACCTGTAATATTATGGTAGAGAATGTACACTTTACAGGTTGGCATATTATATATACATAATTTACTACAAATATAATACATATTCAATACTAACTTAATTAATTAAATAAGTAACTAAATCCAACGATGATGTGCGCGTCGTCCTCTTGTTGTTAGCGTGTCGTGCCATGAATGTTCCTCCTGTTGTCAGCGTGTCGTGCCATGAATGTTAACAGTTGGTATGGCTGTCTCTTGAGTGGTGTAATCGACGTAGTTCTGTTTTGGCTGTTCGCAAAGTATCTTTAGCAACAGCAAGTATGGAATGTTCTCATGTCGAGTATAAAGTGTTCTTCATGCTTTAATGAGGAATGTCAATTCACTGGTTGAAATCAACTCACAGATAATGTCTCTCGGTCGGATTGTTCTTAGAGCTTTGGTAATTGATATATAGCTCCCAACAACAAAAAAACCTATCAACGTTTCATGTTCGTGGGTGTCATAAGTAACCTATTCACTGGGGTGTTATTACTTTTAACTGAAAGTTCTCTAGCAGGTGTAGAGTTACACTAGTTTCTGGTATGGCGAATGGTGAATGTGCCTAATGTTATTCTGCTGGCGCATTCGTTTGCCGCGATAAAATGTCGGCTATAATGTTATCAGTGCCTCTGATATGGCGGATTTCGAAGTCGAAATCTTGGAGAAGAAGACACCATCTTTGTAAACGATGGTTTTTCGGAGCACCTTGCTTTAGCACCAACAATGGCGAATTATCGGTGAGTACAACGAAGTGGGAACCTAAGAGGAACTTAGATAATCTAAGCATACAAAATAATAGACTTAACGCTTCCAATTCCACCGTTGAATAACGGGTCTCTGCCTTCTTCAGCTTACGGCTTACGTAGAGAATTGGGTGTCTCACTCCATCCACCTCTTGCATTAAACAACCTCCAATTGCGATAGCACTCGAATCTGTGGTCAAAATAAAGGGTAAATTTATGTTTGGCAATCGTAATATCGGTGGATTAGCAAAAATGGTTTTCAATCTGCATATTGCATCCTCTAAGCGGGTACTTTTACATAGTTTTTGTGGATGATCTTTTGTTAACATGTTGGAAAAAACTGATGTAAGCTCTGCCCAATTTGGTATAAACTTAGCATAATAGTTTATAAGACCTAATAAACTTCGAACTTGCTTCTTTGTAGTAGGAACTTCTAGATTGAGAATTTTAGAAACAATTTTATCGTCTGTCAACAATTTGCCTTCAGAAATTCTATGACCAAGGAAGTCTATTTGTTTATAGCCTATTTCAACCTTGGAAGGTTTGATAGTAAGTCCAAAAAGAAAGATTTGGTTGAAGACTTGTTTGAGTGTAAGTAAGTGAGAAGTCATATTAGAAGAATGAATGCAAATATCATCAATATAGGATTGCACATCCTTGATGCCGTGCAATAACAATCTAGTTAATCTTACAAATGTGGCAGGAGCGTTCTTGAGACCAAATGGAAGATACCTCCACTCGTACAACCCAAGGGGTGTTGCGAATGCTGTTATATGTCTAGAAGCAGGGTGTAGTGGTACTTGCCAATAACCTTTCGCTAAATCAACCTTCGAAAATAAGGATGATTGAGACATATTCAAAATGAGGTCTTCACAACTGTTCATTGGCTCTGCATCTGTTGTAGTTACTGCATTTAACCTTCTATAATCTATGCACAAACGAATCGTTTGGTCCTTCTTTTTCACCAGGACAATCGGTGAAGAATATTGAGACATAGATTTCTGAATTATTATATTTTTCTCTAAATCCAAAATTTCTTTGTCTAAATTTGCTCTATAATGCAGAGGAATAGAATATGGTCTACATTTGACCGGTGTCAGATCTGTCAACACAATTGAATGTGTTATTTTGTCAGTCCGTCCAGGTTTGTTAGAGAAGATAGATTTATAGTCGTTAATGAGACATAGAATGTCTTGTCGCTGCTGTTGTGTCAGAGTGTCAGAGATTTGTATGTCCTTTATACTACCGTCGTTATTCATAGTTGGTACTGGAATTTCAGTATTGTCTTCGTCTGTCTGATTTACTACAGATGCTACTGTTTGTAAATTGTCCTCAATGTCATTGTCATCGTCGTCGAGATTAATCGTTGTCAATATGTCGTCAAATTGGTCGTCGTTGTTGTCGTAAGAGTGCATCGTTAACGATGCTTCGTTTGTCGATGTGTCATTCAGTTGGGTACTTGTCGTTTCGTTTCTGTCATCAGTTAGCTGCGTCTGCTTACTCGTGTCACTGTCCTCTCTAGTATAGTAAGGTTTCAACATATTTACATGGAATATTTTCAACTTTCCATTCAAATCAATTTCGTAATCAACTTCCGAAATTCTTCTAACAATTTTAAATGGTCCCTGCCAAGAGGTTGATAGTAGATCTCTCTTGTCAGGTAGCAATAGTAAAATATCCTGATCTGGTTTTAATACTATTGTTTTTGCACCTTTGTTGGCGTACTGCCTGTACCTAAAACCTTTCTCCTGTAGTGATGTTCTGGCCAGTATACAAGACCGTATGATTTTGTCTCTGGTGTCAGTGACTAAATCATAGGTGGAAATTGGTAGTTGTATACTTACAGGTTGTGATATGATATCTTTGTAAATATATATATCATATTCGAAGGGAGAGAACACGGTGCCCCCAAAAAGCCTGTCAACGTGTTGGATGTCTAGGGATCTAGACTCGGGCTCAAAACAGGCAACAATAACTCCGTTAAACATAATATAGCAACTTTAATGAACGTTAATATACAGTGCGTTGGCGCAGTGGGTTTAACAAGCTCGCACTGAGGCGTTGCATATCACAGAGGTTTAACATCACACATGATTGTAACAAACATTCTAAGCAACTATCTAGCATATGTCTATGACCCTAAATCTATATGGGTCTAAACTATTAAGTCCCTCTAAGGCAGGCCCTGTTGCCTCTCCGATGTCCCGTCTGTCTCTGCCGATTTACCCGTGTCGCAATCCGATACGGGTGGTAACTCTGTTCGAGTTCCTCGTGGACCCCGTAATAGGCGGGCCACATCAGTGTCCACGGGACAGTGGACTCACTGACCAGTCCTTCGAGAAGGTTCTGGGTTACTCTGGCCTTCGAGTGACTTACTTCTTTCCCTTGGGCGGGAGTATTAGCCCTTGGCTAATATCTATTAACTCATGTTGGTTTTCCCGTACAATGTGAGTCTGTGACATCCGCACAACTGAACTTGCTGAAAGGCTGATAGTTCCAAACAAATCGGCTTTCTCAGGACTCAAGTCATTTGCTGCTTCGATCACACACACTCTTTAATGACGTTGCCATTAGTAAACGGTTTTCCTCGTTCTGCCATGTTATGCACTGTTTTGTAACTTGTACGAGTGACAGATTCATTTTCAGCAAATTTTCTCGTGAAGAGATTTCTTTGCATTTCAAAACCACGTTTAATGGTCTCATATTTCCCAGAGCGTAATTTTCCAGAAAACTTGTAATATGTTGATGGATGTTTTTTTCGTAGTGACGTTGAAGATTGTATTCTTTCAAAACGGCAACACTTTCGCTGCATATTACGCAGCTGGTTTTCTGGTCCTTTGTTTCCACAAAGAAGTATCCTCCGAAGTCGGAGTGTCTGCCTGTACGGCGAGGAACCACCAGTCTGCACACCAATAAGCCAGACATGGGACAACGGATACTCACGCAAAACTCAGGTCCTGTATGACATCACACTGATGTTGGACAACAGGATGCCTTCATCCGACATACAGGACTTCGCGTTGGAGCTCAAGCCAACGAACACAAGCAAGCAAGCAAGCACAAAGAAGTACTTTGCTCCTCACTCGACGTCCACTTTTCTTTTCCTACTAGCCATAACTAAGGGTGAAGTACACGGGATCTGAAAATGAAAAAGGCATTACATTAGAAACATAATTAAAATCCTATTGAAACAAAAGAAAAGCAGAGGACTAGGAGTCATTGGTGAAGCTACAGCTCATCAAAGGTACATATACAGTTTATAGGTACCTTTGTGTAACCGCACAGAGATGATATAGATAATAGCACAACGCCGACTGTTCATGGGCCGTAGAAGAAGAGGGGAATAAGAAGACAAAGAGAATCTCATTCTATCTCTACGGCTAACAAGAAAAAACAATGATTTAGAGATATCAGAAGAAATTCAGGTCAGTGTACAGGGAATCAGAATAATGCAATTATAAAGATACAACAACATCTGATTAATAATGCCAATGCCCTAATATATAAAATTAATGATTAGATGCAATGACAAAATAGGCATCCCCATCAATAAACATACACATGATCATCCTTCACAGTACCATTGATATTCCATCACAGCTTGGGTAGTCATCCAACACAGTACCAGTGATCTTCCATCACAGCATGGGTAGTCATCCAACACAGTACCAGTGATGCTCATCACAGCATGGGTAATCATCCAACACTGAAACTGTAGTCTGATACACAACACCAGCAATTATCAGACAACAAGATGGAACAAAGGTCATTCATTCAGTAGCATGTCCTTTGCAGAACCTCGCTCCCATAACAACCTTCCGGAAAACCTCTCGATCATAAGCAAGATTTCCCGCTTCAGATACATCCATCTGGAGATCATCCGCCACATCCTGCACCCATCTTCTCTTTGACCTTCCTCTTCCTCTCTTCCCAGTCATATATCCCTCTATTATTGTTCTCAGGCACAGACATAGCTATTATATTCCTATATTCCTATTTAAACTATGAAGGTTCGTTCAAAACTCACCCCACAGCAGATAATCGTCAATACACAATCAAGATCCTCTTGGATCATTTGGATCTTCACAAGGCCTGTCTACCCTCTCAACTGCGGTCTGGAAAAACAGTGGCTACGCTCGGCAGTGCCTGGAGAATGTTCGCCCATCTACTTGGTAGTGGCTCAGGGGTTTAAGTTCAAACCCTCTGCTGAAAATTAGACATCAGCATCTCTTCGGCCTAAGTTGTTCCCAAGGCCAAAGAGGCGGGAACATGACTTTACTGGGCTGTTATAGGCACGCCAACACAACATCCCAGCATCCTATACAATTTTTACCAGGGTATCAAGGTATATGCTACTCCATACTCTTGTAGAGTCGCGACAGGCGGCTTCATTTGGTAATAGAATATATCTCATAATAAGGTTCGCAAAATTTATAAATAGGGCCACCTAAATAAATAACCTAGTGCAGCCAGGAGGTCTCCGCATGTGTGAAGATCTCCTATTATTCTAAACATAATATTTACATTTAAATTGTATCACAACGTCTCGTGTTTCATAGTTATATCAAGCAAGTTCGAGTACCGACGGCGGGCCGGATGAAATGACGTCGCGGGTTGGATCCGGCCCGCGGGCCGTAGTTTGGTGACCTCTTGTCTAGGTGATAGGAATGAGAGAGATGACGATTAATAGGCGAAGTGAGTAGGACAAAACCTGGTCTGGCACAATCAAGGCCTGCATGCACTTATTTTCGCACTGGCGAAAGGCCATGCAAGCTTATAGCGCTTATGGTGACAAATATTACAAATAGTTTCCCCCCCCCCCGCCCACTCTACCTCCCTTCTCTCTCTCTCTCTCTCTCTCTCTCTCTCTCTCTCCCTCCCCTCTCTCTCTCTCTCTCTCTCTCTCTCTCTCTCTCTCTCTCTCTCTCTCTCTCTCTCTCTGCTAAATGCTGGTGCAATTACGTTTGCTTAGAGAATACTTCAAATACCATAATAACATGATAGTAATGCCTTGATTGATCACTACACTTATGTTCAAGAATTCTGCCGAATTTTTTGTTTTCGCATATCCTATTTACATCGCTGTCAACAACAGCATTTTACCGCTGTTGTTGATGTCTTTGCAAGATTACGCACAGTATTTTACATTGCTTACTGAGCGACAATCTCAGATACCCCTGTAAGTAACCAACGCGACCCGATTCCCTACCGAATCTAGCGCAGCTGTTTCCCCACACGTGGATATACGGGATTACGGAGAAAATCGTTAACACCTTCGCCAGGGAGACCGGCTCCGCGGAATTGCTAGATATCTAAAAGAAAAACACCCCGACAAACAAAATTGATTGTCCTTCATTATTATTCTGATGTTATTGCAATCCCAAAGAAATCAGGAGCCTTGGAATGTGATCAACATCGAACAATTAGTATAATGAGTCACATCACAAAGATTTTGCTAAGAATTATCATGCAAAGAGTTAGGAGGAAAATACAACCTGAAATAGGAGAAGAACAATGTGGGTTTGTAGTAGGCAAGGGTACAGTAAATGCTGTGTATATACTGAGAACCGTAATCGAACGTTCTATAGAAGTAAACAAAGATCTACACCTTTGCTTTATTGACTATACAAAGGCTTTTGATAAAGTGAGACATGTCAACATGATAAGGATGCTTGAAGATCTACAAATTGATGGGAAAGACCTTAGACTTGCAAAAAACATATATTGGAAACAACAAGCTGCCATAAGAGTTGATAATGAAGTAAGCCAATATCAGCCTATTAAGAGAGGTGTGAGACAGGGATGTGTAATGTCTCCAGATCTGTTTTCCCTGTACAGTGAAAATATTTTCAGAAATATTGAAAATATGGAAGGAATCAACATTGGGGGACGATGCATCAATAACATTAGATATGCAGATGATACAGTCTTGATTGCAGACAATGAACAGGATCTGCAAAATTTAGTAGATGCGGTTGTTACACACAGTGAACAACAAGGGTTAGAATTAAATTGTAAAAAGACACAGATTATGGTCGTCACTAGGAAGAACGAAATACCACAGTGTAATATACAAGTAAATGGGAATATTCTTCAACAAGTGAATAGGTACAATTATCTCGGAACAGTAATAACATCTGATGGGAGATGCCTTGAAGAGATTAGAACAAGGATCGCCATGGCAAAAGTAGCCTTTAGCAAGATGAAAAACATACTGACCAATAAAAAGATGTCAATTGAAACGAGAAAAAGAGTGTTGAGATGCTACATAGAACCTGTACTTTTATATGGATGTGAAGCTTGGACAATGAGCAGCCAGGCTGAAAAACATCTGATGGCTGTAGAAATGTGGTTTCTGAGGAAAATGCAAAGAATACCATGGACAGCCAGAAAGACCAATGAACAAGTCCTTCAAGAAACAAATGAAGATCGTAAACTGATCAGAGACATTAGACGTAGACAGTCACAATTTTTTGGGCATGTTATGAGAAGAAATGATTTGGAGAACTTGGTGACAACTGGTAAGATCGAGGGGAACAGACCAAGGGGAAGACCTAGAAACAAGTATCTGGATGGCTTGGCCTTGTGGCATGGTCGAGACAGAAACACGCAACTGATCCACGACTCTGTTGATCGAGTGAGATGGCAGAACATGACCGCCCACGCTTACCGGCATGGCACATGATGGATGGATGGATTATTCTGATGATCATATTGTTCTTGTCTTGTATCATCATAAAGGTCTTTCATATAATCTGACCACGCATGTAAAATCTGATCTTTTTTCTATTATGATTTTGCCATCTTTGGTTTATAGGCAACCTGTTGATGTGTCTGTTCGTTTGTTAGTGATGTCATTCTTTCTTTTGTGCATTAATTTGGTATTCTGGGTGTTGTGTTGGTTTTCAATTTCCTTGCAATTTTCCTCAAGCCACGTTTCTTTTGCCTCTTTGCATAGCAGTAGCTTCCTAATTTTCCTGTGAATCTCTTTGTATATTTCCTTGTTATTTTTGTTATTTCTTCTTATTTCCATGAGTTTTAAGATGTCTTCCATTTCTTGCGCCCTATTATCTTTATTTTTGGGATTATTATTGTTGTTAGTTCTTGACTGTTCTTGTTCTTGACTGATTTCTTTTATATTTTCAATTGGTCACTGACGTCTTGAAATAATATTGCATTGCCATATCGGGCAATGCATCGAATCTGTTCTTTACCTCTACGTTGAATTAACTTTTATCTCCTCACTCTTCAGTGGCTGTAGATAAAATTTTGCGTTTCTATTTGTATAATTGACTTTCTTTAAGTTTATATGTAAATTGCCTAAGATTAATCTATGGTTGCGGTAGCAATCAGCGATTTGTAGGGGGACATAAACATCTAATATTGTTACAAGGGAGGTAACTAGAAATTGAAAAAGAAAATGGTATACCTAGCTACATTACCTCAAACTAACATAAGTATCTTTTATTTCTATTTTAGAAATAAAACAATTAATACTGCAGTCAAATTTTGTAATCGTGCGAAGAAAGCTATTAAAGTGTTTATAAAACATTTGTTTAATCTTTTTCTACTTATATTTTATAATCAACTTTTTCAATTCTACGTTTATGTTTAATCATTAAAACTGTACTTTTAATGATAGCACACCATCAGCGTGCGACATCTTTCCCCTCTGTGGGGAAACAACATTTTTTTACTGGCCTCTTAAGGCCACCCACAATTTAAAGAAAATTTACTTACATTAATGGCGAAAGACCTTGGAAGTCTATGGGGTTTATGTTGATAAATACGTTTAGAGGAAATGTCATTTATGTTTGTAAATTTTATTCAATTTGAACAAATAGTTCTCTCTCTCTCTCTCTCTCTCTCTCTCTCTCTCTCTCTCTCTCTCTCTCTCTCTCTCTCTCTCTCTCTCTCTCTCTCTCTCTCTCTCTCCCAAATGCTGGTGCAATCACGTTTGCTTAGAGAATATTTAAAATGTCATAATAACATGATAGTAATGCCTTGATGGGGGTCTCCTTCCCTCCGCTAGCCTATGGGACACCCTTGGGCATGGTGGAGTACCCGTTTAGCCTCCCGATCAGGGTTACGTGAAGCCATGGGTGCAGGTGGTGGATGAAGTTGAAGAGCAGTCGACAGATAGTTGTAGGTTATGGTCTCCACAGCTTCACGACGGAAGGCAGATGATCTCTTTTTTTGGGAAACATTGGCTACGGTCATCGACCAGTATTGTCACTGCTGGGAAGGAAAGCAATGGCAAACTACCTTCTTTACAGATGCCAATAATATCATGTACTGAAGTCTTATCGATAATCAGAGAAACGGCGTAAATGGGTGCTCCATAGGAGCAGCCTCGCCCGGTAGGGGTAGTCATGTACACCAGGTGACTCCAGACCGTCATCAGGAGAATGAGTGTAAAAGAATATCAACATTGAAAGTAGTAACTTGGAATGTAAGAACTATGAGTGGGGATGGGAAATTTGATAACATTAAGAATGATATGAGAAGTCTAAATATTAACCTGTTAAGTATATGCGAGATCAAAGGACAAGAATGGGCATTATACCATCTGAGGAATATCGAATAATCTATTCTGATGGAGACAAACAACAGCGAGGAGTAGCATAATGGATACAGAGAGAGAAAAATCGATCAAAGGATATTGGACTATCAGACAGAGTGTTACTGGTGAAGTTGAGTGGAAGGATTTTTGATGTCAACGTCATACAAGTTTATGCACCAACAGCAGACAGTAGTGATGACAGCATCGATGAATTGTATAGTGATTTAGAGAAAGCCTTCAAGAAATGCAAGAATTCTGAAGTAACTATCATAATGGGTGACTTGAATGCCAAAGTTGGAAATCAACAGGACGGATGCATAGTGCGCAAGTATGAACTAGGGCAGGGGTCACCAAACTTTTTTCACGGCTAGCCGAATAACTGACAAAATGACGAGCGCGGGCCGGATAATTGACAAAATGACGAGCGCGGGCCGGATACTCATTCTGTACAATACTTGCGCCGCCACCGTGGCGAAGATCTTACGGACGCGGTTCGTAATCCCGTATACCCACGTTCGAAATACAGCTGCGAGCGAATTGGCAGCAGACAACGTTGCGCTGGTTTTTACGCTATGTTATGGATGCCGGTCGTTCGATAAGCAATGGTAAGCTACTGAACGTAAACTTGCCAAGACATCAACAACAGCAAACAATGCTGGTGTTGACTGTAAACGTAATGTAAAGGATATACAACTAACTTTAACAATAATTGCAATCTAGAACGAGAGCTCTGGAAAAAAAGACGAAAAACTAAGTTAATCATGGAAAGGGCGTGCAATGCACACAAACAAACAAACAAACAAACAAGCAAACAAAGACAACCGACATATTTATATTTATTTACTAAACAAAGTTATCAAAGAAGGCGACGTTAGAAAAAAGATAGTTACATCAGACCTATTGTGCACATTTCCGAATCTCACAAACTAAGCAGCAAAAGAGGATAGTGAGTTTTGTGAAACTGACGTGTGGCTTTCAAAATACCATCAATGTTTGGTTTGGAATTGCTGCATCCAGTCAAGAGAATTGCTTTCAAATGTTCATCAGTCAATCTCATTCGATGTGGTGACTTCACAGACTTCTTTTTTGAAAATGTTAGCTCACAGACATATGTTGTTCCAAACAATGATGTCATACCAGCGGCAAATTTCTTAAGTTTCGGAAACTCAACATCAGGTAAGCAGCGGTACTTCCTTCTCAATGAGCTCCAACTGTAATTCAACTGGCACACCATTAAGGTTACAATCAAACGGATTCTGGAACAGAAGGATGTCACTCTCAAATCTGTCAAGATCTTAAAATCTCTCCAAACTCTTTGAAACAGTGAAAATGATAAAGGTTTTCTCCTTCCAGTTGTGCTTCCAACAATGACAGCTTTCTTCGAAATCCTTTGATGGTTCTGTAGAGATCACAGACGAAGTAATACTTTCCCTGAAGTTTCAAGTTCAGTTCATTCATATCGACCAAAATTGACAACTTTGACAGCCAGGTAGGATTTGACAGCTGTAAGTCAGCTTTATCTTTTTCAGTGAGGAAAACATCTATTTCGTTTCGGAGCTTGTAAAAACGAAGCAGGACTTTACCGCAGCTGAGCCATCTGACTGATGTGTGATAAGGCATGTCACAGAATTCAGAATCAATTTCTTCAAGAAAAGCCTAGAACTGACGGTGAATGAGTGCATGTTCACGAATGAAGTTCACGGCAGAAACTACTGGTTTCAGTACACAAGAAATATCTAAATCTTTCCCACAGAGTACTTGCTTATGTACGATGCAGTGTATGAACAGAGCGCCCGGAATTTGCAAATCTTCCAAATGAGTCCTGATCTGCCCCAACAGACCCTTCTTCACTCCAGTCATGTTTTTTTTCCCTCATCAACTGTAACATCTCGAAGCTGATTCCACCGAAGGTTATAGTCTTGGAAAATTGTTTGCACTTCCACGAAAATGACTTTCCCAGTTGTTGTTCCATGCATGCTGCAAACGGACGCCAACTCTTCCGTTATCTGAAAGTCCAAATTGACATCACAAATGAACACGAGAAGTTGTGACGTACTCGAGAGATCAATAGACTCATCCAGCGCCAGAGAATACTACAACAAGTTCCTAGCTTGCTCGCGTAGTTGTAGCACTATGTTCTCTCCAAATTCTTCTGTTCTCCGCACAACTGAACTTGCCGAAAGGCTGATAGTTCCAAACAAATCGGCTTTCTCAGGACACAAGTCATTTGCTGCTTCGATCACACACACTCTTTAATGACGTTGCCATTAGTAAACGGTTTTCCTCGTTCTGCCATGTTATGCACTGCTTTGTAACTTGTATGAGTGACAGATTCATTTTCAGCAAATTTTCTCGTGAAGAGATTTCGTTGCATTTCAAAAGCACGTTTAATGGTCTCATATTTCCCAGAGCGTAATTTTCCAGAAAACTTGTAATATGTTGATGTATGTTTTTTTCGTAGTGACGTTGAAGATTGTATTCTTTCAAAACGGCAACACTTTCGCTGCATATTACGTAGCTGGTTTTCTGATCCTTTGTTTCCACAAAGAAGTACTTTGCTCCTCACTCGACGTCCACTTTTCTTTTCCTACTAGGCATAACTAAGGGTGAAGTACACGGGATCTGAAAATGAAAAAGGCATTACATTAGAAACATAATTAAAATCCTTTTGAAACAAAAGAAAAGCAGAGGACTAGGGGTCACTGGTGAAGCTACAGCTCATCAAAGGTACATATACAGTTTATAGGTACCTTTGTGTAACCGCACAGAGATGATAGAGATAATAGCACAACGCCGACTGTTCATGGGCCGTAGAAGAAGAGAGGAATAAGAAGACAAAGAGAATCTCATTATATCACTACGGCTAACAAGAAAAAACAACGATTTAGAGATATCAGAAGAAATTCAGGTCAGTGTACATGGAATCAGAATAATGCAATTATAAAGATAAACAACATCTGATTAATAATGCCAATGCCCTAATATATAAAATTCATGATTAGATGCAATGACAAAATAGGCATCCCCATCAATAAACATACACATGATCATCCTTCACAGTACAATTGATATTCCATCACAGATTGGGTAGTCATCCAACACAGTACCAGTGATCTTCCATCACAGCATGGGTAGTCATCCAACACTGTAACTGTAGTCTGATACACAACACCAGCAATTATCAGACAACAAGATCTCCCCCGATGTGTCTCCACCTTGCCGCGGTGGGGGAGCTTGAGTGTCCCACCGACCCCAAGCGCTGTGACAATGGATATAAACTACATATTGGACAGCTCTTGGGATAGGGACCAGACTAAGAGAGACACAACCTGCTGCTCTGCAGGTAGACTGAGGATAGCAGTCAGAATTTAAACTCAGGCGCACGAAGCCACAAACTTTGTCCAGACACTTACACAAAGGCCTCCATCTGAGAGATGTAGCTGAACGCCTCTAAGCTACTACCGTTAGACGAGGGAGCCGGGCCGATACTCACCTACCGAAAAACGGAGGTGAGATACTGTGCACGCTACATGCCCAGTTCAGATACCTGTCCGAAGGCTCTCAGCTGGGAGATATGAGGGATCCCCTGATGAGAGGGTCTGCCCGTTTCTCGCTCACTTCTGTACTTAGGTAAGGTGCTGAGCCGGCAGCACATGTAGCCTACCTCGGGAGCGAGTACAACAAGTCAGAAAAGTGCCCCAGTCGAATGAAATGGCTGCGAAAACTGTCTGTAACTAACTCACAGAGAGTGTAGACAAAGGTGGAAAAAAGTCTAAATAACACGATATGGAACGCACGGCTAGCGAATCCATTGCGTAGTCCGAAGTCCGAAGCGAAAGCTTACCTACTGGACGTCGCCTGCAGACTGACCGTTCCTGGTGTGTGATTGAGCGACCAGTGGCAAGCGAGAAGCCCAACACATGGAAGTGAGAAACTAAAGCAGCCATGAGCAGGACGAGGCAACACCTCGGGTGAGCCCAGTCTCAGAGCAATATGTGCCGGCTCTGCAATTATGGAAGCCTCCTTGGATAGCGAGGGAATGCCCATGGTCTGCCCCTGCCTTCCCTTGAGGGTCGACCGTGATGTCTCTTATCGTTCTATCTTGACCAGCTGAGGTGTGGGCGACATCACAACAATAAGTCTAACGTGCCTCAAAATCCGAGGAAGGCCAACCTCATTAAAAAATGCCCACCGAAGCCCGAATTGCCGTCCTACGGGTGGCAAAATAAAAATTGGCACTACGTATTTACGTCCGAGTGAAATGTCTCGTCCGAATGTCTCTCGTGCTAGGAACAGCTCTGACTACCTAGTTTCCGAATGCCGCTCGTGTTCGGAACAGCTCTGACTAGGTAGTTTTCCGAATGTCCGTCGTGCCTGGACCAGCTCTGACAGGCGCAACGACAAGCACATGTCTGTGTCGAAAACTCGCTGAGTGGATACCGTCCGCAGACCTGTCTGGTTTGTGCGGGAACGGCCCGGGGTTAACGAAATGCCCAATATATTGAAGTGAGGAATTAAAGCAGCCATGAGCAGAACGTGACGATTCCCTCGGTGACCCCAGCACCAGAGTATTATGTGTCAGCTCTGTAATTATGGAAGCCACACAGGATGGCGGAAAATGCTATGGACTATCCCTGCCTTCCTTTGAGGGATATGACCGTGAAGTCTCCGATTGTTCCAACTCGACCAACTGGGAGGTGGGCGGTACTACAAAAGTGAGAGTCTCCCAGGAATGCAAACCTGGTAAAAAATGCACGCTAAAAACCGGATGTGTTGACCTAAGGGTTTCGATCCAAGGGTGCCTAACCAGACACACCGCAATCACATCTGAAAAAACACTCCGGATGAACGCAAAGAAGAAGAAGAAGAAGAAGACAACAAGATGGAACAAAGGTAATTCATTCAGTAGCATGTCCTTTGCAGAACCTCGCTCCCATAACAACCTTCCGGAAAACCTCTCGATCATAAGCAAGATTTCCCGCTTCAGATACATCCATCTGGAGATCATCCGTCACATCCTGCACCCATCTTCTCCTTGGCCTTCCTTTTCCTCTCTTCCCAGGCATATATCCCTCTATTATTGTTCTCAGGCACAGACATAGCTATTACATTCCTATATTCCTATTTAAACTATGAAGGTTCGTTCAAAACTCACCCCACAGCAGATAATCGTCAATCCACAATCAAGATCCTCTTGGATCTTTTGGATCTTCGCAGGGCCTGTCTACCCTCTCAACTGCGGTCTGGAAAAACAGTGGCTACGCTCGGCCGTGCCTGGGGCATGTTCGCCCATCTACTTGGTAGTGGCTCAGGGGTTTAAGTTCAAACCCTCTGCTGAAAATTAAACATCAACATCTCTTCGGCCTAAGTTGTTCCCAAGACCAAAGAGGCGGGAACATGGCTCTACTTGGCTGTTATAGGCACGCCAACACAACATCCCAGCATCCTATACATTTTTTACCAGGGTATCAAGGTATATGCTACTCCGTACTCTTGTAGAGTTGCGGCAGGCGGCTTCATTTGGTAATAGAATATATCTCATAATTCCATTCCATTCCATTGTTTGGTACGAATACCCCCTTTCAGCCTTCTTTTTCCGACTTAGCTATGTAGGGTGCTTATGGTGCAGCTTGTAGTTTGTCTTTCGTACTTTGGAGTGCTTGTTATCAGCTTCCCGGCTTCTGATGGGTTAATTGCGTTCGTTTCTTTCTTGATGAGGTTTTTCATGTCTGGTCAGATTTGCGCGCTTGTTGAGGCCCGGTGTGATTGTGGTCCCACCCCGTCATATGGTGCTGTTTCCTTCATTGAGTTTTACCAGTTGTCGTCTCTCCTGGTGTTCCTTCTATTTCCCCGTCGTGAGTTGCCTTCGAATCTTCTCGGCGTTCGCCAGTCGGGTCTTGGTGGTGAGCGATATCGTTCTTCCCCTGTTGCTTCTTCGTCTGTTTGTGCTTTTGTATCATTTGGTTCGGGTGTGGCTGTCTGGATCTTGGTCTGGAGCAGGTCGAACGTCTCATTAAAAGTTTCTTGTATTTTATGTAGCTGTTTATCCGTCTCATCCTTTATAATAGCCATTCGCGCGTAGTCCTGAGGTATCATCTGCTGAACTTGCTTCATTTCCTTGAGGATGCGCTGAGCGGCTGTTATCTGTGTTTCTTGCGTTTTGTTTTTCTCCTCCTCCATGCTGGTGAACTTTGATCGCAGGTCCTTCAGTTGGCCTTCCAGTTGTGATTTGTCCCTTTTGGTGAGTTGATTGGTGGCCTCGTACTGCCTCCTAGCTTCTTTATAGGGCAGGTTAGTCTTGATGGCGATCTTCATGGCTTCCTTGCTGTCTTGGTGGCAGGGGCAGCCGAGGTACCTGGCGCCGTGGTTGCCGAGGCAGTTGGCGCATTTTCTGTTATTGTTAGGCCTTCTGAAGTCCTTGTCGATCTTTGCGTGCTGGCACTGGCTGTATGGATGAGGTCCAGAGCAGTATCTGCAAACCTCAACCTCACTCTTGCAGGTGGCACGGGTGTGCCAAAACTTCTGGCACTTAGAGCACTGCAGCACTCTGGGTATGTAGTCCTCTGGAACTCGGTCTCTCTTGTCCCATCTGATGTATTGAGGGATCAGTCGGTCCTCTGATGTTACGACGACGACAGTAGAGGAGATGCTGTTCTTTCCGATGATCCTCTCGGCACTGGTGATCTTGAGTTTGTGGTTTTCCCTTGTTAGCAACTCCCTGATCTGGTCGTTGGTGAGATGGGTCTTGACTTTGATAACCCATCGTTTCATCATGTTGTGTCGGCTGGCTTCCAATAAGATGCCGTGGTGGAGCTTGATGTCGGCTTTTTCATCTTGTGTTATCTTCTTCATAAGTGCTGTGGTCTTTGGGTTGTTGTTGAGGGAGACTACTACTCCCTCACGTGTCTTGCGCAGCTGGTTGATGCTGTGTCTTCCCAGCTCGTTTTCCAACAGACTGATTAACTTGTCTGTTGGTAGCGCCGACAGTTTAGCTTCACCCACGCTTGTCTGTTTGAGCAGTATCCTGCCGGTGAAGTCCTCAGATGTTACTGTTGTTTCCTCCTGTGTGGAGGTCACTGGTAGTAGTGGTAGATTGGGCTGCATCGTCTTGGAGCTGGTTAGAACTTCCCGGCTACTGCTGGCTTGAGTTGTGGTTTCTTCATCAACTGGGACGGCTTCAGCTGGTGTAGGAGCCGGACTGCTGTTCGTAGATACAGAGTCAGCAGTCGTAGCGGCCTTCTTCGCCTCTACCTTCTTCTTCCTGGCTGTATATAGCGCGTGTCTCTGCGCGGCATTTTTAACGCGAGGCATCCTCTGCGTTAACCGATAAAGCGACTTGATCTCGATAGCGCGTCAGTCGATGATATCTCATAATAAGGTTCGCAAAATTTATAAATAGGGCCACCTAAATAAACAACCTAGTGCAGCCAGGAGGTCTCCGCATGTGTGAAGATCTCCTATTATTCTAAACATAATATTTACATTTTAATTGTATCACAACGTCTCGTGTTTCATACGTTATATCAAGCAAGTTCGAGTACCGACGGCGGGCCGGATGAAATGACGTCGCGGGCCGGATCCGGCCCGCGGGCCGTAGTTTGATGACCCCTAGTCTAGGTGATAGGAATGAGAGAGATGACGATTAATAGGCGAAGTGAGTAGGACAAAACCTGGTCTGACACAATCAAGGCCTGCATGCACTTATTTTCGCACTGGCGAAAGGCCATACAAGCTTATGGGGCTTATGTTGACAAATATTACAAATAGTACCCCACCCCCCCACTCTTCCTCCCTCTCTCTCTCTCTCTCTCTCTCTCTCTCTCTCTCTCTCTCTCTCTCTCTCTCTCTCTCTCTCTGCTAAATGCTGGTGCAGTTACGTTTACTTAGAGAATATTTCAAAAATAATAACATGATAGTAATGCCTTGATTGATCACTACACTTATGTTCAAGCATTCTGTGGAATTTTGTTTTTTCCCCCGCATATCCTATTTACATTGCTGTCAACAACAGCATTTTACCGCTGTTGTTGATGTCTTTGCAAGATTACGCACAGTATTTTGCATTGCTTACTGAGCGACAATCTCAGATACCCCTGTAAGTAACCAACGCGACCCGATTCCCTACCGAATCTCGCGCAGCTGTTTCCCCACACGTGGATATACGGGATTACGGAGAAAATCGTTAACAGCTTCGCCAGGGAGACGGCTCCGCGGAATTGCTAGATATCTAAAAGAAAAACACCCCGACAAACAAAATTGATGGTCCTTCATTATTATTCTGATGATCATATTGTTCTTCTCTTGTATCATCATAAAGGTCTTTCACATAATCTGACCACGCATGTAAAATCCGATCTTTTTCTATTATGATTTTGCCATCTTTGGTTTTTAGGCAATCTGTTGATGTGTGTGTTCTTTTGTTAGTGATGTCATTAATTCTTGTGTGCATTAATTTGGTATTCTGGGTGTTGTGTTGGTTTTCAATTTCCTTGCAATTTTCCTCAGGCCATGTTTCTTTTGCCTCTTTGCATAGCAGTAACTTCCTAATTTTCCTGTGAATCTCTTCGTATATTTCCTCGTTATTTTTGTTATTTCTTCTTATTTCCATGAGTTTTAAGATGTCTTCCATCATCCATTTTTTTGCCCCCTATTATCTTTATTTTTGGGATTATCATTGTTGTTAGTGCAGCTTCTTGACTGATTTCTTTTATATTTTCAATTGGTCACTGACGTCTTGAAATAATATTGCATTGCCATATCGGACAATGCATCGAATCTGTTCTTTACCTCTACGTTGAATTTACTTTTATTTCCTCACTCTTCAGTGCCTGTAGATCAAATTTTGCGTTTCTATTTGTATATTTGACTTTCTTTAAGTTTATATGTAAATTGCCTAAGATTAATCTATGGTTGCAGCAGCAATCAGCGCCTTGTAGGGGGACATAAACATCTAATATTGTTACAAGAGAGGTAACTAAAAATTGAAAAAGAAAATGGTATACCTAGCTACAATACCTCTAACTAACACAAAAATCTATTATTTGTATTTTGGAAATAAAAACCTTAAAACCGCAGTCAACTTTTGTAATTGTGCGAATAAAGCTATTAAAGTGTTTATAAAACATTTGTTTAATCTTTTCTTACTTATATTTTATAATCAACTTTTTGAATTCTAAGTTTATATTTAATTATTAAAACTGTACTTTTAATGATAGTGGTGTGTATATGAATAAATAATTTCCCCTGTGTGGGGAAACAACATTTTTTTACTGGCCTCGTAAGGCCACCCACAATTTAAAGAAAATTTACTTACATTAACGGCGAAAGACCTTGGAAGTCTATGGGGTTTATGTTGATAAATACGTTTAGAGGAAATGTCATTTATGTTTGTAAATTTCATTCAATTTGAACAAATAGTTCTCTCTCTCTCTCTCTCTCTCTCTCTCCCTCTCTCTCTCTCTCTCTCTCTCTCTCTCTCTCTCTCTCTCTCTCTCTCTCTCTCTCTCTCTCTCTCTCTCCCAAATGCTGGTGCAATTACGTTTGCTTAGAGAATATTTAAAATATCCTAATAACATGATAGTAATGCCTTGATGGGTGCCTCCTTCCCTCCGCTAGCCTATGGGACACCCTTGGGCAAGGTGGAGTACCCGTTTAGCCCCCCGATCAGGGTTACGTGAAGCCATGTGTGCAGGTGGTGGATGAAGTTGAAGAGCAGTAGACAGATAGATGTAGGTTATGGTCTCCACAGCTTCACCACGGAAGGCAGATGATCTCTTTTTTGGGAGACATTGACTACGGTCATCAACCAGTATGGTCACTGCTGGGAAGAAAAGCAATGGCAAACTACCTTCTTTACAGATGCCAATAATATCATGTACTGAAGTCTTATCGATTATCAGAGAAACGGCGTAAATGGGTGCTCCATAGGAGCAGCCTCGCCCGGTAGGGGTAGTCATGTGCATCAGGTGACTCCAGACCGTCATCAGGAGACTGAGTGCAAAAGAATATCAACATTGAAAGTAGGAACTTGGAATGTAAGAACTATGAGTGGGGATGGGAAATTTGATAACATTAAGAATGAAATGAGAAGACTAAATATTAACCTGTTAAGTATATGCGAGATCAAAGGACAAGAATGGGCATTATACCATCTGAGGAATATCGAATAATCTATTCTGACGGAGAGAAACAACAGCGAGGAGTAGCATAATGGATACAGAGAGAGAAAAATCGATCAAAGGATATTGGACTGTATCAGACAGAGTGTTACTGGTGAAGTTGAGTGGAAGAATTTTTGATGTCAACGTCATACAAGTTTATGCACCAACAGCAGACAGTAGTGATGACAGCATCGATGAATTTTATAGTGATTTAGAGAAAGCCTTCAAGAAATGCAAGAATTCTGAAGTAACTATCATAATGGGTGACTTGAATGCCAAAGTTGGAAATCAACAGGACGGATGCATAGTGCGCAAGTATGAACTAGGGCAGGGGTCACCAAACTTTTTTCAAGGCGGGCCGGATAACTGACAAAATGACGAGCGCGGGCCGGATACTCATTCTGTACAATACTTGCGCCGCCACCGTGGCGAAGATCTTACGGACGCGGTTTGTAATCCCGTATACCCACGTTCGAAATACAGCTGCGAGCGATTTGGCAGCAGACAACGTTGCGCTGGTTTTTACGCTATGTTATGGATGCCGGTCGTTCGATAAGCAATGGTAAACTACTGAACGTAAACTTGCCAAGACATCAACAACAGCAAACAATGCTGGTGTTGACTGTAAACATCCTGTAAAGGATATACAACTAACTTTAACAATAATTGCAATCTAGAACGAAAGCTCTGGGAAAAAAGACGAAAAACTAAGTTAATCATGGAAAGGGCGTGCAATGCACACAAACAAACAAACAAGCAAACAAAGACAACCAACATATTTATATTTATTTACTAAACAAAGTTATCAAAGAAGGCGACGTTAGCAAAAAGATAGTTACATCAGACCTATTGTGCACATTTCCGAATCTCACAAACTAAGCAGCAAAAGAGGATAGTGAGTTTTGTGAAACTGACGTGTGGCTTTCAAAGTACCATCAATGTTTGGTTTGGAATTGCTGCATCCAATCAAGAGAATTGCTTTCAAATGTTCATCAGTCAATCTCATTCGATGTGGTGACTTCACAGACTTCCTTTTTGAAAATGTTAGCTCACAGACATATGTTGTTCCAAACAATGATGTCATACCAGCGGCAAATTTCTTAAGTTTCGGAAACTCAACATCAGGTAACCAGCGGTACTTCCTTCTCAATGAGCTCCAACTGTAATTCAACTGGCACACCATTAAGGTTACAATCAAACGGATTCTGGAATAGAAAGATGTCACTCTCAAATCTGTCAAGATCTGAAAATCTCTCCAAACTCTTTGAAACAGTGAAAATGAGAAAGGTTTTCTCCTTCCAGTTGTGCTTCCAACAATGACAGCTTTCTTCGAAATCCTTTGATGGTTCTGTAGAGATCACAGACGAGGTAATACTTTCCCTGAAGTTTCAAGTTCAGTTCATTCATATCGACCAAAATTGACAACTTTGATAGCCAGGTAGGATCTGACAGCTGTCAATCAGCTTTATCTTTTTCAGTGAGGAAAACATCTATTTCGTTTCGGAGCTTGTAAAAACGAAGCAGGACTTTACCGCAGCTGAGCCACCTGACTGATATGTGATAAGGCAAGTCACAGAATTCAGAATCAATTTCTTCAAGAAAAGCCTAGAACTGACGGTGAATGAGTGCATGTTCCCGAATGAAGTTCACAGCAGAAACTACTGGTTTCAGTACACAAGAAATATCTAAATCTTTCCCACAGAGTACTTGCTTATGTACGATGCAGTGTATGAACAGAGCGCCCGGAATTTGCAAATCTTCCAAATGAGTCCTGATCTGCCCCAACAGACCCTTCCTCACTCCAGTCATGTTTTTTTTCCCTCATCAACTGTAACACCTCGAAGCTGATTCCACCGAAGGTTATAATCTTGGAAAATTGTTTGCACTTCCACGAAAATAACTTTCCCAGTTGTTGTTCCATGCATGCTGAAAACGGACGCCAACTCTTCCGTTATCTGAAAGTCCAAATTGACATCACAAATGAACACGAGAAGTTGTGACGTACTCGAGAGATCAATAGACTCATCCAGCGCCAGAGAATACTACAAGTTCCTAGCTTTCTCGCGTATCTGTAGCACTATGTTCTCTCCAAGTTCTTCTGTTCTCCGCACAACTGAACTTGCCGAAAGGCTGATAGTTCCAAACAAATCGGCTTTCTCAGGACACAAGTCATTTGCTGCTTCGATCACACACACTCTTTAATGACGTTGCCATCAGTAAACGGTTTTCCTCGTTCTGCCATCTTATGCACTGTTTTGTAACTTGTACGAGTGACAGATTCATTTTCAGCAAATTTTCTCGTGAAGAGATTTCTTTGCGTTTCAAAACCACGTTTAATGGTCTTATATTTCCCAGAGCATAATTTTCCAGAAAACTTGTAATATGTTGATGGATGTTTTGTTTCGTAGTGACGCAGAAGATTCTACTTTTTCAAAACGGCAACACTTTCGCTGCATATTACGCAGCTGGTTTTCTGGTCCTTTGTTTCCACAAAGAAGTACTTTACTCTTCACTCGGCGTCCACTTTTCTTTTCCTACTAGCCATAATTAAGGGTGAAGTACACGGGATCTGAAAATGAAAAAGGCATTACATTAGAAACATAATTAAAATCCTTTTTGAAACAAAAGAAAAGCAGAGGACTAGGGGTCACTGGTGAAGCTACAGCTCATCAAAGGTACATATACAGTTTATAGGTACCTTTGTGTAACCGCACAGAGATGATAGAGATAATAGCACAACGCCGACTGTTCATGGGCCGTAGAAGAAGAGAGGAATAAGAAGACAAAGAGAATCTCATTATATCACTACGGCTAACAAGAAAAAACAACGATTTAGAGATATCAGAAGAAATTCAGGTCAGTGTACATGGAATCAGAATAATGCAATTATAAAGATACAACAACATCTGATTAATAATGCCAATGCCCTAATATATAAAATTCATGATTAGATGCAATGACAAAATAGGCATCCCCATCAATAAACATACACATGATCATCCTTCACAGTACAATTGATATTCCATCACAGATTGGGTAGTCATCCAACACAGTACCAGTGATCTTCCATCACAGCATGGGTAGTCATCCAACACTGTAACTGTAGTCTGATACACAACACCAGCAATTATCAGACAACAAGATCTCCCCCGATGTGTCTCCACCTTGCCGCGGTGGGGGAGCTTGAGTGTCCCACCGACCCCAAGCGCTGTGACAATGGATATAAACTACATATTGGACAGCTCTTGGGATAGGGACCAGACTAAGAGAGACACAAACTGCTGTTCAGCAGGTAGACTTAGGATAGCAGTCAGAATTTAAACTCAGGCGCACGAAGCCACAAACTTTGTCCAGACACTTACACAAAGGCCCCATCTGAGAGATGTAGCTGAACGCCTCTAAGCTACTACCGTTAGACGAGGGAGCCGGGCCGATACTCACCTACCGAAAAACGGAGGTGAGATACTGTGCACGCTACATGCCCAGTTCAGATACCTGTCCGAAGGCTCTCAGCTGGGGGGATATGAGGGATCCCCTGATGAGAGGGTCTGCCCGTTTCTCGCTCACTTCTGTACGGAGGTAAGGTGCTGAGCCGGCAGCACATGTAGCCTACCTCGGGAGCGAGTACAACAAGTCAGAAAAGTGCCCCAGTCGAATGAAATGGCTGCGAAAACTGTCTGTAACTAACTCACAGAGAGTGTAGACAAAGGTGGAAAAAAGTCTAAATAACACGATATGGAACGCACGGCTAGCGAATCCATTGCGTAGTCCGAAGTCCGAAGCGAAAGCTTACCTACTGGACGTCGCCTGCAGACTGACCGTTCCTGGTGTGTGATTGAGCGACCAGTGGCAAGCGAGAAGCCCAACACATGGAAGTGAGGAACTAAAGCAGCCATGAGCAGGTCGAGGCAACTCCTCGGGTGAGCCCAGTCTCAGAGCAATATGTGCCGGCTCTGCAATTATGGAAGCCTCCTTGGATAGCGAGGGAGTGCCCATGGTCTGCCCCTGCCCTCCCTTGAGGGTCGACCGTGATGTCTCTTATCGTTCTATCTTGACCAGCTGAGGTGTGGGCGACATCACAACAATAAGTCTAACGTGCCTCAAAATCCGAGAAAGGCCAACCTCATTAAAAAATGCCCGCCGAAGCCAGAAGTGCCGTCCTACGGGTGGCAAAATAAAAATTGGCACTACGTATTTACGTCCGAGTGAAATGTCTCGTCCGAATGTCTCTCGTGCTAGGAACAGCTCTGACTACCTAGTTTCAAAATGCCGCTCTTGTTCGGAACAGCTCTGACTAGGTAGTTCTCCGAATGTCCGTCGTGCCTGGACCAGCTCTGACAGGCGCAACGACAAGCACATGTCTGTGTCGAAAACTCGCTGAGTGGATACCGTCCGCAGACCTGTCTGGTTTGTGCGGGAACGGCCCGGGGTTAACGAAATGCCCAATATATTGAAGTGAGGAATTAAAGCAGCCATGAGCAGGACGTGACGATTCCCTCGGTAAGCCCAGCACCAGAGCATTATGTGTCGGCTCTGCAATTATGGAAGCCACCCAGGATGGCGGAAAATGATATGGACTGTCCCTGCCTTCCTTTGCGGGATATTGTAACGAGTTCACCTTGGGTAGTGAGAGTGAACCACACCCGAGGTGTCTCTGGCACTCCCGTGTATTCTAGCCCCAGGGGTTGGACGAGCAGATACACATTTTTACTCTGTGGTTGATCTCATGTTAGTTAGTTACGTCTACACGCCCCTCCAGATTCTAGACCCCCCACTAACTACCTACACCTGTTGAACAATGAACACTTAGGCATCGTCCGAGACCACACTCAATCATTATACAAAGAGCAAGTCAACTTACATAAAGTTTATTCTACCCTTGAGAATATAGAACTGAAATGACCATCCTGATAGAAGAATCTATTTACACAAATAGAAGATAGAGTAGAGATAGAATTAGAGATGTAGGTGTCTTCATCGAGTTGAGAAGTAGAGTGGATGCAGATGTCCCGTCCAGTCGGTCCACCACTCACCCGGCTTCCTTCCAGTGAGATGACTAGAACCTTGGAGACCACTCCGTCTCCCGAACGTGGATCCACAACAATAGAGTCACTGCTGGACTACACTTCACTGGACCAACTGCCTCTATATCACTCCCACGGAGTCACTGTTAATACAGTTCTCGAACACTACCGGGTGGGAGACAATCCTCCTGGACTTGGCTCCAAGTATTCGTTACTGCGATGAACTTAACTAGTCACTGACCAATCGAATGGTCTGTCACTCCTAGCACAGTCCCACTGCAGAACCGCTCTGACATTGACCAATTCAATGGTCCCTTCATCACATCACAGGAACATGGATGATTCAAATGTCACTGACCAATTCAATGGTCCCTTCATCACATCACAGGAACATGGATGGACAAATGTCACTGACCAATTCAATGGTCTCTTACAGTCACCTGCTTGTAGAATCAGATATGGCTACTGAAAAATGTTACTGAGTCCTACTAGAACACAGTTTATATCTTCATACTGAGACAGTACATTCATAGAATCAGACATCTATTTCACGGAAACAATTCAGGTTGGACTATCATCCATAGTCCCTTCCACCGGGTTACACTTGCCACCAGTCAATAACTGGTGTAGTTCTTCTCAAGACCTGCCCCTAGAGCTGTCCAAAGAACCATTCAAGTGTCTGAAGATCAGTTACTTCTGCGTTTAGGCAGAACCTCCGTCATAATATACGGACCGGTGTTTCCTTTCGTTGAGCATGATTACTCAAAATGCTGAAATGTTCCTGGCAAAAACAGAGTATCTTCTATTATTTGAAAACGATCACAAACCATCACTTCCCACACGTGCACCTTCAGGGCAGTTGTATGTCTTGAAGCAAACTTCACGCATGGTGAATCACATTGGGTACCTGGTGTGGTTGAGTCTGGCGTGATAAGTAAAGAACTGAACCCTTCGCTCTGTCACACGAAGTGGTTTCCTGCCAACAACAATTATAGTTGACTGGTTCCTCAACAGGCAAACTCCTGAAAAGGAAGAGCGATCGGTGAGAGTATACTGGCCCAAACATTAGTCCACATGCATCCTACCAATAACTACTCAACCCTCAGTCATGCTACTTAGTTATGCATATAACTAAAGCATTATCTCTATATGGAGAGTAGTAAAGCATGGGTTCACAAATGTCAGCTGGCCTCACAGAACAGCCCGTCAAACAGAGCAAGAAATCAGAATGACGAGTCTGATCGTTGGTCTCACCTATCCCTAATCATCTACCAGTCGTCGCTAACGTCAGTAGTGATACAAGGCTGTTATTGTTCTAATTTAATCGAACTAAACAAATAGGTAAAGAGTCCCTGGACTCGTTCCTAACATCATCAATGTACATTAAGAAACATAATCTTGATCAATATACGATCCCTCGGGATATAGGAATAGTACATGATCACATCCAATATGTACACAAGCCTGTTTGCTGGTGGGACCACCTGCCCACGCCACAGCAAACTCTTCTTATCAGACTCTGCCTTAGAGTCAAGAAGCCTTCTTGAGAATACATGTTCCCCACATGTTCCAAGGGTAAGGTTCCAGTTCTGTCCTCCCAAGTGGTTTAGCCTTGGCATGGACTGAACTTCATCGTTGGTTTGGCCTACCAACACATCCCCCATATCCTATATTTCCCCAGTCTCATACAGCCTCCTTGCATCCTTCCATACTTCCAGCACCTTAGCATTCACTCGCACTAGCGCCAGTATGAAAGAAACAGGATAGCTCAGACAAGATTTCAGAACGCATATTTATATCGCGACGGCACGCAGTGGTATCTCGCGTCGATCTATTCGGCGTTCGGAATTACCCCAGGTAGTAGCACATGCCATGACCTAATATATACACAATGTCACATCATATACATATATATAGATATAGCACCGAAGCAACTCACCTTTCCACAGAAATCCGCTGTTCCACACAATGAATTCACTATTAAGTTACTACCCAATAGTTACATCATTCCTGGTGGCACAGAACTAAGTTCTTCCTTTACTTAGTAACAAAGCACAATTTTGTCTGAATCTCCACCTACCAACTTACCTGGTTTTTTAACCGTTCTTCTGGCTTCAGCAACTGACTGACATAATCTAAGTTTCCATCCGGCACAAGTAACTATGTTTTATTCTAACACAGCAACCTAATAGATGCAACGATTGGCAATATATAGTACATATATTTGGAACCCAAATCGCCCACATCACATTACGGCGTTTCTAACAGCTGATTCGCGAGCACACGGTAAACAAACCCACGATTCACCGTCAACTACGTTATCGATCGGTTTGCTAATTAGTATGCAAGGGCATCCGCATAGGTAATGAGGTTAGAACAATGGCGTGTGGAACACACGTACAAAGTTAAATGATTTAAACAAATATCTACCTGAATGATTAGAAACCAGATCTCCAGTCAGCTTCCGAACTGTTCAAGGGCTTCTCAGCTTCCTTTCCATAACAGTCAGCCGAATCATGGTTGAGTTGAGACGCAACACAAAATTGGCTCACATCAGGCCTGCGTCTGTTCTCGTCGAACACAAGTAAGTGAATGACTGGTTTAGCCACATTCCCGCTTCGTGCCAACTCAATGCGCACTAGAAGCGAGTGCTTCTTGAGAAAAGATACTTTCTCGGGAAACCGTCATTCCCCGCCTAGAGTTTCTAGATCTCTCTGCACGAGAATTTAGAGCGATACCCAGCATCACGGGTTACTCGAATTCCGGTGTTTCGAGAAGATTCTAGATAATAAGTCCTCCATCGGCTTCCCTCAGTCTATTTTTAGCTGGGAAAGTCCCCGATGACGCGCCAAAATAGTGCGGGATCTTGACGACCCAAGACAGATAAACGCGTTTCGTCACAGATATGACCGTGAAGTCTCCGATTGTTCCAACTCGACCAACTGGGAGGTGGGCGGTACCACAAAAGTGAGAGTCTCCCAGGAATGCAAACCTGGTCAAAAATGCACGCTAAAAACCGGATGTGTTGACCTAAGGGTTTCGATCGAAGGGTGCAATCACATCTGAAAGAAAAACACTCCGGATGAACGCAAAGAAGAAGAAGAAGAAGAAGACAACAAGATGGAACAAAGGTCATTCATTCAGTAGCATGTCCTTTGCAGAACCTCGCTCCCATAACAACCTTCCGGAAAACCTCTCGATCATAAGCAAGATTTCCCGCTTCAGATACATCCATCTGGAGATCATCCGCCACATCCTGCACCCATCGTCTCTTTGGCCTTCCTCTTCCTCTCTTCCCAGGCATATATCCCTCCATTATTGTACTCAGGCACAGACATAGCTATTATATTCCTATATTCCTATTTAAACTATGAAGGTCCGTTCAAAACTCACAACACAGCAGATAATCGTCAATCCACAATCAAGATCCTCTTGGATCTTTTGGATCTTCACAGGGCCTGTTTACCCTCTCAACTGCGGTCTGGAAAAACAATGGCTACGCTCGGCCGTGCCTGGGGCATGTTCGCCCATCTACTTGGTAGTGGCTCAGGGGTTTAAGTTCAAACCCTCTTCTGAAAATTAAACATCAGCATCTCTTCGGCCTAAGTTGTTCCCAAGACCAAAGAGGCGGGAACATGGCTTTACTGGGCTGGTATAGGCACGCCAACACAACATCCCAGCATCGTATACATTTTTTACCAGGGTATCAAGGTATATGCTACTCCATACTCTTGTAGAGTCGCGGCAGGCGGCTTCATTTGGTAATAGAATATATCTCATAATAAGGTCGCAAAATTTATAAATAGGGCCACCTAAATAAACAACCTAGTGCAGCCAGGAGGTCTCCGCACGTGTGAAGATCTCCTATTATTCTAAACATAATATTTACATTTAAATTGTATCACAACGTCTCGTGTTTCATAGTTATATCAAGCAAGTTCGAGTACCGACGGCGGGCCGGATGAAATGACGTCGCGGGTCGGATCCTTTTCACGGGCCGTAGTTTGGTTACCCCTGGTCTAGGTGATAGGAATGAGAGAGATGACGATTAATAGGCGATGTCAGCGACCTGTGCGCTGCAGATTATAGGACTCCCCTACTTTCGCACTGCACGAAATAACAACTCGTGACATTTGCGAAAGGAATGCAATTTATTCAGAGCCGACATTTGAATGGCTCTACGAGCGTTATACTTCATCATCATCATACAACATGAATGCATTGACGTAATGATAGATGATGCTAGTATTTCACAATCTAAATGAACAGCCCTATGTTTGCCTATTGCCTAGAAACTATAGTATTGGTCAAGGATACGTCTGCTCTCTCTACCGTCTCCAGTCAGTCTGTCCGCACGCTACACATTGCGTGGACCAGCACGGACACTCTTCTCCGTGCAGTAGCTATTATTGCGTGCATGGTCTCGCCAGCACGCCGGCCTGTGAGTACGAGTAACGGGCCCTTCACGGTACTCGCAAGGACAAGCTTCCCAATTGCTTGGGGAAAGCCCTCGCTCAGCTGTACTCCTCGACCTCTGGTCTGACACAATTGTGTCTCCTTGTGAGGCTATTAATAGCGCTCGGTGTCTCTCCTGTCTGGTGTCTCCCTACTAGCCTAGTATTAACTCCTATTGCCTTTGTAAGGCCTTATTGGGGATCTTGACAGGGTCCCCTCCTCTCTGTGAAGTGTTACTTCCCTTTCACTCATATATGTAACACTTCTGGTCACAAAGAAAAATTGGTTGTTCCAATTTTGTCAAATCTCCAATAAGTTATGACTGGGTTAGTTATGACTGGGTTAGTTATGACTGGGTTAGTTATGACTGGGTTAGTTATGACTGGATAAGTTATGACTATAAGTTATGACTTGTTTGGGGATAGAACAACTGTCTTCTTCCTTCACTCACAGTGTTTTATCTTTTCACTTGGCTAATTCAGTAGCCTATGTATCAGTATAGTTGGTTCTATAGATATCTTTGGGATTGGTAGTGAACCGGAACCCGTTGTCTTATGACTTATGTCCTGGCTTCTGTCGTTTGACCCTATGTCTTTTGACTTTCACCTATTGACTTCTGTCTCGACCTGTCCTCAAATTGCCCAAAATGACAATCCACACACAAGTTGACTCTATTCTGAGTACAACACATGAGCACAAAGTGTTCATGTTCCCATTAATATCCCCTCCAACTCTATACACACAGTTCTACTGTTCACCTTCTCGCTTCCGCATGTGAAAAGCTATATTCACTGTTACATTTAGGTTTCTAATAGTTATTGTGTCCCTTGAATTTAGAGTTGTTGTTCTTTGAGATGAATGGTGTGTGCAACTTTTATCTGTTTGTTTTCCTGTTTGTTTGCGTGTTTTCTAATAAACTATAGTGTACTTAACTCTCTAACATGTGTATGCGTTAGTGTACTAAATGTGTGTGTTCCTTCGAGCGCCGGAAATCGGTATATTGTGGTTACAACCGTTCGTTATTATTATTTGTGACCACAACTCCGCTTTCTGAAGCTCAAAGTATGTTCTCTATATACTCTATTACAGTGTGGCAGTAACACACATAAAACTCGACAACACATTGGTTACACAGATGACACAGACAAGTCAAATAAGATTTTTGCAGCGGTGGAAAGTTTTTGCATTCTCCTCTCGCATTTATTCTTCTTGCATACATCTTTCATACACTTTCATACTGTTCTTTCATTCAACCACTATCTCGTCATTAAAATATGTTTCATAGCATCAAATACATAAACATTATATATATATATAATAAACGATTGGCTGAATTTCAACAGTAATCACGCCAAATGACTGTGCGTTTTGTTTGCACGTGTCATGTCTATACATAATATACATAGTTATGAGGATGGTTTGTTACCGATCCTGTCGTAGTAAATTCCGTATTTGGTGTGCTGACCTAAATTACCCTCAAGGGAAATAATCTAATAAGTACTTTCATTTAAGTGAATTGGGTTAATTACCTTAAAGTTATTTGTGAAAAAAATGATATTAATTCCTACATGGTTGGGTTAGTTTGGAAATGATATTTTAGATAAATGGACGTATAAATGATTATGATTATATGGTAATAAACTAATATAAGATCTAACACTTGTATTCCTATAATTGGTGTTCTACTACATGGGTTATTAATTAAATGATGGTGATTTCTAACTACTAAATAAGAAAATAAAGTTATATATGCATTTACACAATGTGCAATTGAATAATTAACAGAAAAATGAAGTTATAGGTACTGTTAATAAAATAATAATATACATATATCACAGTTACATTTCTATCTCTAATTACACTAAGTCGACGTCCTCCTCTGCGTTGTGAAGATGGAGCAATACTCTTTGTAGACTATTCTAACATAGTTCATTTCGACAAAGTCTCTTATGCTCTCCTTCAAGGATAGTGTATTACTATAGTTCCCTCCTACGTTATGTAGGTTCATAGCTAACACTTGAATGTTCCTCTAGCTCAGTGTTTCCCAACCTTTTTTGTACCATGCCCCACTTAAGCCTTTCTAAAATTCATATTGCCCCCTCCCCCGCCCCATGCCCCCCCCCCTCAACATATACATTATTTTTAATATTCAAAAATTGAAATGTTCACTAAAGAAACTTGAATGATAGGTTTTAGGAAGAAATCACTAGGTAATTATTGAGCAAACACAGTAAGTAAATTTTCAAAACATATAATGGAGAACTGAAATTCAAGTACAAAATAATTTTAATGAAAGATTTTTCTATATTATTTTAATTATTAGTAATTATTTATTATTTAAATTTAGTGAGATCCTTGCGCTTGATGCTTGCTGCAAAGAGATCTTAGGTCAGGTTCCAATTTAGTTAACTTCAGTCTCAAGTTTCCCCGTTTTGTTATATTCAGCCGATTTCTTCCATTTTCGAATTGCCCCCCTTAACAGTCAAATTGCCCCCCTGTGGGGCGTGGGCCCCACGTTGGGAAACACTGCTCTAGCTTATGTGTGTGTCAGCGCATGTTAATTCTGCGTCTGTTTGTTACACTTCCTATAGCACTGTTATATCCACACAGGTTATATATTTGGCGATGATAACGCACTTATGATGTGTCTTAATCACCATATATGGCACTGAGTTATCTAACATTACAGTGTCACTGTTTCTGGTGGTGTATGGTCGATCCCTTCCTGCAACTCAGGTATTTGAATGGATGATGGACGACTCAAAATGTCTGCAACCGTATTTAATCTCCCTTTTAAGTGCTGGATGGTAAATGTGTAATTTTGGAGAATCAAAGCCCACCTGTAAATTCTATTGTTGGTAGGAAGTCCAGACTGCATCACAGACAACGGAGAGTTATCGGATTGGATTACAAACTGTGCTCCTGCCAAAAATCTATGAAACTTTCTCACGCAACAGATCAAACTGAGGCCCTCCAATTCTGATGCTGAGTATTTTGATTCAGCAGGAGTAATCTTGCGACTTACGTACATTACGGGGTGGAACGTCCCGTCGTAGAACTGTCCTAGTATCCCAGATATGGATATGGCACTCGCATCTGTGCGTAAGAAATAAGTGAGTTTTGGGTTAGGCATACGAAGGATAGGTGGAACGCTGAAAAGATGTTTCAATTTCGATAAAGCACTAATTAATCCTGCATCTTTTACAGATAACTTAACCGAAGCTTTTAAGATGTTAGAAAAAACACTGGTGATTTCCGCCAGATTTGGAATGAATTTACTATAGTAGTTCACTAGACCGAGTAAACTTCGGACCTGTTTCTTAGTCGTTGGCATTGTCAAATTCAGAATCTTAGTGACGATTCTGTCATCAGTTTTCAATTGGCCCCTGCAGATGGTATGACCCAGGAAGTCAATTTGTTCCATGCCCAACTCTACTTTGGACGGCTTCGCTGTGAGCCCAAACAATCGCAACCTGTCGAAGACTTGTCGAAGTTTCAGTAGGTGTGTTGTCCAGTCTTCCGTATGGATGCAAATGTCATCTATATAAGTCGAAATACTGGTCATCCCATGGATAAGATCCCTAGTTAGACGGACGAAAGTCGCTGGAGACTTACGAAGGCCGAAAGGAAGAAAGCGCCACTCATATAGTCCAAGAGGAGTGGAGAAAGCTGTTAGATGGATGGAATTTACTTCCATCGGGACTTGCCAATAACCTTTCGTGAGGTCAATCTTGCTAAATATGCGAGATGTAGACATGTCCAAGAATAGATCCTCGCATGATAGAATCGGTTCAGCGTCACGTTTGGTTATTTTGTTTAGGCGGCGATAATCGACGCATAGTCGAATCGAAGAGTCCTTTTTGGCGACAAGGACAATAGGGAAGGAATATTCTGACTGAGATTTTTGAATGATTCCGCTCGACTCGAGAGATAGAATTTCTTTGTCGAGGTTCGACCTATAGTTTAATGGAATAGAGTAAGGTCGACACTTGATAGGTGTTGTGTCAGTCAGAACGATAGAATGTTCTATTCTATCTGTCTTTCCTGGGATGTCGGAGAAAATGTCTCTGTATTCCGTCACTAACTCTATGATCTGTCGTCGTTGGTCATCTGTCAGTTTCGTTTCTATCTTTATGCTGTCAATGGTCGCAGTCGCGTCTACAGTAGGAACGGGTAATTCCATCTCGTCTTCGTCTGTCTCGTTCAATACTGTTGTGGTACTAGCTGTGTGTCCTGTTATTTAGCTACGTGTGTTTGCGTTGTCGCTGTCGTGTGTCGCCCTATCTAGTGAAGTTGTGTTGTGTACGTCTGTCGTCTCGTTGCTTGGTGATGGTGCAATATGTTCGTCAGTCTGCTGTTCTTGTCGTGAAAAGTATGGTTTCAGCATGTTGATATGAAATATCTTTAAGTGTCCTTTTATCGATATTTCATAATCCACATCTGATATTTTACGTTCGACGTTGAAAGGCCCTTGCCAAGATGTTAGTAACAAATTACGTTTGTCGGGTAGTAGAAGCAAAACCTTTTGGTTTGGTTCGAAGTGAATAGTTTTCGCACCCTTATTTGCATAATCGCGGTACATCTGTCCTTTCCTTTCCAAAGATGCTTTGGCTATCACACACGCTTTCATTATTCTATCGCGTGTTTCGGTTACCATCTCATACGGTGTTACTGCTGTTGGATTGTCTGGTAAGCTAGTGATTAGCTGATGGTAGATGGTTAGGGGTCCTCGAGGGTTCGCCCCATAGACTAACTCAAAAGGTGAGAAACCCGTACTCGAGTGCGGGATTTCTCTATGGGCAAATAGCACTGCTGGCAATAGTGTGTCCCAATCAGATGGGTTTTCTGCTGTTACTTTAGCCAGCATGTGTTTGAGATCGCCGTTAATTTTCTCTATGATCCCGTTGCTCATTGGGTGATACGGGGTACAGAAATGCTGTTCTACTCCTAACAATTTGGTTAAGGCTTGCGTAGCAGCCGAAATAAACTGCGTTCCCCGATCTGATAAGATAGATCGTGGGAAGCCAAAGCGAGAAAATATGTGCAAAAATACGTTTGCCACAACTTTGGAGGTGATGTATTTTAGTGGAATGGCTTCGATCCACCTGGTACATAGGTCCACGAGAGTCAGTATATAACGGTTTCCTTTGCTTGACACCTGATTCAGGGGTCCAACAATATCGACCGCTACACACTCAAATGGTCTGGTTGCTAATAATGACCGTTGAACTTCGGCCGTCACATGCTTTCCCTTTCGTACAAGATGTTGACAAATAGTACAAGAACGACAGAAAGATTTTATGCCCGAACAGAATTTCGGCCAGTAAAAATGTGATAGAACTCTGGCTCGCGTTTTATCATACGCCAAATGTCCAGCAAACGGTGACTCATGTGCGATTTTAAGTACATTTTGTCGGTATGTTACCGGTAACATCGTCTGCTGAATTTCATGGTTATTATTTGTGTAATAACGCATGAGAATTCCATTAAATTTTCTAAAGTACCAAGATGCATTCTTAGTCACTTTCGTTCTTTCACCCAAAAGTTTAAAATATGGTGTAATTGTTTGGTCGGTGCTCTGTGCCTCGATAAATTTATGTCGAGTAGTGTTGGTATCTGCTGTAGCATATCAGCTGTAGCATTTCATTTTGTAAGTCACTATAGTTTGTTTCTGTATCTGACCTAGTTACAGCGTTGTCCATGTGTGTTTCTTTCCAGGCTTTTATGTTGTCGTCTGTACATTCTTTCAATGCATCTAGGCATCCCAAAATAAGATCCGTACATGGATCTTGGAGGATCGCGCACGTAAATGTGCCGGTAAGGAACGGGGTATTGATATGTGCTTTTGCCAGTGGATATTTCTCGATGGTTCCAGAGAAAGTACGGCATTTGACAAATTCACCCGTATAATCTTCTGGTTTAGCAAGTTCTCTCCTTAAACCCAGTAGAGTGCTGCCGCTATCAACTAAACATTGGCATGGTTTACCATTGACCAGTGCATCGTAGAACTTAAGTTTACCTCTGGAGGCACAAGCTGCGTTAGCATCTTCATTTGAACATGGTATTATATGCCCACATTCCAATTTCCCATCCGCATGAAACTGATGGCATACGTTACATTTATTAAAGTCTAAAATATCGGTTACTGATGATACACTCTGACATTCACTCGTTGGCAACACATTCACAAGTTCTGGATCAATGTCACTCTCATCGTCTGATGATGTATCGATGAGTGCTGCATTGTTTGCCTTCATTCTCTGTCTCCCAAGACACATATTGCTATAGTGGCCATAACTTGAACAAAAATAACATTTTACAGCACGTTTAAAGGATGATCTTCTGCTTTCTTGCTTCTTTAACACTGCTTCTAGGTGTGACGGATATGTGGGGTTCTTATCACACATCGAATAAGTTGGATGAAAAAGATTGCAATAATTACATTACCACTGTTGTGGGCGTGGGTTCAGATCCCACTTCTGACACCAATTCGGGGTCTGCCTGTCAGCGACCTGTGCGCTGCAGATTATAGGACTCCCCCTACTTTCGCACTGCACGAAATAAAAACTCGTGACATTTGCGAAAGGAATGCAATTTATTCAGAGCCGACATTTGAATGGCTCTACGAGCTTTATACTTCATCATCATCATACAACATGAATGCATTGACGTAATGATAGATGATGCTAGTATTTCACAATCTAAATGAACAGCCCTATGTTTGGCTATTGCCTAGAAACTATAGTATTGGTCAAGGATACGTCTGCTCTCTCTACCGTCTCCAGTCAGTCTGTCCGCACGCTACACATTGCGTGGACCAGCACGGAGAAGAGTGTCCGGACACTCTTCTCCGTGCAGTAGCTATTTTTGCGTGCATGGTCTCGCCAGCACGCTGGCCTGTGAGTACGAGTAACGGGGCCCTTCACGGTACTCGCAAGGACAAGCTTCCCAATTGCTTGGGGAAAGCCCTCGCTCAGCTGTACTCCTCGACCTCTGGTCTGACACAATTGTCTCCTTGTGAGGCTATTAATAGCGCTCGGTGTCTCTCCTGTCTGGTGTCTCCCTACTACCCTAGTATTAACTCCTATTGGGTTTGTAAGGCCTTATTGGGGATCTTGACAGGCGAAGTGAGTAGGACAACACCTGGTCTGGCACAATCAAGTCCTGCATGCACTTATTTTCGCACTGGCGAAAGGCCATACAAGCTTATGGGGCTTATGTTGACAAATATTACAAATAGTCCCCCCCCCCCACTCTTCCTCCCTCTCTCTCTCTCTCTCTCTCTCTCTCTCTCTCTCTCTCTCTCTCTCTCTCTCTCTCTCTCTCTATCTCTCTCTCTCTCTGCTAAATGCTGGTGCAGTTACGTTTGCTTAGAGAATATTTCAAATATCATAATAACATGCTAGTAATGCCTTGATTGATCACTACACTTATGTTCAAGTATTCTGCGGAATTCCCCCCCCCCCCCCCCCCCCCCCCCAGCATATCCTATTTACATCGCTGTCAACAACAGCATTTTACCGCTGTTGTTGATGTCTTTGCAAGATTACGCACAGTATTTTGCATTGCTTACTGAGCGACAATCTCAGATACCCCTGTAAGTAACCAATGCGACCCGATTCCCTACCGAATCTCGCGCAGCTGTTTCCCCACACGTGGATATACGGGATTACGGAGAAAATCGTTAACACCTTCGCCAGGGAGACGGCTCCGCGGAATTGCTAGATATCTAAAAGAAAAACACCCCGACAAACAAAATTGATGGTCCTTCATTATCATTCTGATGATCATATTGTTCTTGTCTTGTATCATCATAAAGGTCTTTCACATAATCTGACCACGCATGTAAAATCTGATCTTTTTCTATTATGATTTTGCCATCTTTGGTTTATAGGCAACCTGTTGATGTGTCTGTTCGTTTGTTATTGATGTCATTAATTCTTTTGTGCATTCATTTGGTATTCTGGGTGTTGTGTTGGTTTTCAATTTCCTTGCAATTTTCCTCAAGCCATGTTTCTTTTGCCTCTTTGCATAGCAGTAGCTTCCTAATTTTCCTGTGAATCTCTTCGTATATTTCCTTGTTATTTTTGTTATTTCTTGTTATTTCCATGAGTTTTAAGATGTCTTCCATCATCCATTTTTTGCGCCCTATTATCTTTAGTTTTGGGATTATTATTGTTGTTAGTTCTTGACTGTTCTTGTTCTTGACTGATTTCTTTTATATTTTCAATTGGTCACTGACGTCTTGAAATAATATTGCATTGCCATATCGGGCAATGTATCGAATCTGTTCTTTACCTCTACGTTGAATTAACTTTTATCTCCTCACTCTTCAGTGCCTGTAGATCAAATTTTGCGTTTCTATTTGTATATTTGACTTTCTTTAAGTTTATATGTAAATTGCCTAAGATTAATCTATGGTTGTGGTAGCAATCAGCGCTTTGTAAGGGGACATAAACCTCTAATATTGTTACAGGGGAGGTAACTAGAAATTGAAAAAGAAAATGGTATACCTAGCTACATTACCTCAAACTAACATAAAAATCTTTTATTTTTATTTTAGAAATAAGACAATTAATACTGCAGTCAAATTTTGTAATCGTGCGAAGAAAGCTATTAAAGTAGTTATAAAACATTTGTTTAATCTTTACCTACTTATATTTTATAATCAACTTTTTCAATTTTACGTTTATGTTTAATCATTAAAACTGTACTTTTAATGATAGTACATCGCCATGATTCGACATGTTTCCCCTCTGTGGGGAAACAACATTTTTTTACTGGCCTCTTAAGGCCACCCACAATTTAAAGAAAATTTACTTACATTAATGGCGAAAGACCTTGGAAGTCTATGGGGTTTATGTTGATAAATACGTTTAGAGGAAATGTCATTTATGTTTGTAAATTTCATTCAATTTGAACAAATAGTTCTCTCTCTCTCTCTCTCTCTCTCTCTCTCTCTCTCTCTCTCTCTCTCTCTCTCTCTCTCTCTCTCTCTCTCTCTCTCTCCCCCAAATGCTGGTGCAATCACGTTTGCTTAGAGAATATTTAAAATATCATAATAACATGATAGTAATGCCTTGATGGGTGCCTCCTTCCCTCCGCTAGCCTATGGGACACCCTTGGGCATGGTGGAGTACCCGTTTAGCCTCCCGATCAGGGTTACGTGAAGTCATGGGTGCAGGTGGTGGATGAAGTTGAAGAGCAGTCGACAGATAGTTGTAGGTTATGGTCTCCACAGCTTCACGACGGAATGCAGATGATCTCTTTTTTGGGAGACATTGGCTACGGTCATCGACCAGTATGTTCACTGCTAGGAAGGAAAGCAATGGCAAACTACCTACTTTACAGATGCCAAAAATATCATGTACTGAAGTCTTATCGATAATCAGAGAAACGGCGTAAATGGATGCTCTATAGGAGCAGCCTCGTCCGGTAGGGGTAGTCATGTGCACCAAGTGACTCCAGACCGTCATCAGGAGACCGAGTGTAAAAGAATATCAACATTGAAAGTAGGAACTTGGAATGTAAGAACTATGAGTGGTGATGGGAAATTTGATAACATTAAGAATGATATGAGAAGACTAAATATTAACCTGTTAAGTATATGCGAGATCAAAGGACAAGAATGGGCATTATACCATCTGAGGAATATCGAATAATCTATTCTGATGGAGACAAACAACAGCGAGGAGTAGCATAATGGATACAGAGAGAGAAAAATCGATCAAAGGATATTGGACTATCAGACAGAGTGTTACTGGTGAAGTTGAGTGGAAGGATTTTTGATGTCAACGTCATACAAGTTTATGCACCAACAGCAGACAGTAGTGATCACAGCATCGATGCATTTTATAGTGATTTAGAGAAAGCCTTCAAGAAATGCAAGAATTCTGAAGTAACTATCATAATGGGTGACTTGAATGCCAAAGTTGGAAATCAACAGGACGGATGCATAGTGCGCAAGTATGAACTAGGGCAGGGGTCACCAAACTTTTTTCACGGCGAGCTGGATAACTGACAAAATGACGAGCGCGGGCCGGATAATTGACAAAATGACGAGCGCGGGCCGGATACTCATTCTGTACAATACTTGCGCCGCCACCGTGGCGAAGATCTTACGGACGCGGTTCGTAATCCCGTATACCCACGTTCGAAATACAGCTGCGAGCGAATTGGCAGCAGACAACGTTGCGCTGGTTTTTACGCTATGTTATGGATGCCGGTCGTTCGATAAGCAATGGTAAACTACTGAACGTAAACTTGCCAAGACACCCACAACAGGAAACAATGCTGGTGTTGACTGTAAACGTAATGTAAAGGATATACAACTAACTTTAACAATAATTGCAATCTAGAACGAGAGCTCTGGGAAAAAAGACGAAAAACTAAGTTAATCATGGAAAGGGCGTGCAATGCACACAAACAAACAAACAAACAAACAAACAAGCAAACAAAGACAACCAACATATTTATATTTATTTACTAAACAAAGTTATCAAAGAAGGCGACGTTAGAAAAAAGATAGTTACATCAGACCTATTGTGCACATTTCCGAATCTCACAAACTAAGCAGCAAAAGAGGATAGTGAGTTTTGTGAAACTGACGTGTGGCTTTCAAAATACCATCAATGTTTGGTTTGGAATTGCTGCATCCAATCAAGAGAATTGCTTTCAAATGTTCATCAGTCAATCTCATTCGATGTGGTGACTTCACAGACTTCCTTTTTGAAAATGTTAGCTCACAGACATATGTTGTTCCAAACAATGATGTCATACCAGCGGCAAATTTCTTAAGTTTCGGAAACTCAACATCAGGTAAGCAGCGGTACTTCCTTCTCAATGAGCTCCAACTGTAATTCAACTGGCACACCATTAAGGTTACAATCAAACGGATTCTGGAACAGAAGGATGTCACTCTCAAATCTGTCAAGATCTTAAAATCTCTCCAAACTCTTTGAAACAGTGAAAATGATAAAGGTTTTCTCCTTCCAGTTGTGCTTCCAACAATGACAGCTTTCTTCGAAATCCTTTGATGGTTCTGTAGAGATTACAGACGAAGTAATACTTTCCCTGAAGTTTCAAGTTCAGTTCATTCATATCGACCAAAATTGACAACTTTGACAGCCAGGTAGGATCTGACAGCTGTCAATCAGCTTTATCTTTTTCAGTGAGGAAAACATCTATTTCGTTTCGGAGCTTGTAAAAACGAAGCAGGACTTTACCGCAGCTGAGCCATCTGACTGATGTGTGATAAGGCAAGTCACAGAATTCAGAATCAATTTCTTCAAGAAAAGCCTAGAACTGACGGTGAATGAGTGCATGTTCACGAATGAAGTTCACGGCAGAAACTACTGGTTTCAGTACACAAGAAATATCTAAATCTTTCCCACAGAGTACTTGCTTATGTACGATGCAGTGTATGAACAGAGCGCCCGGAATTTGCAAATCTTCCAAATGAGTCCTGATCTGCCCCAACAGACCCTTCTTCACTCCAGTCATGTTTTTTTCCCTCATCAACTGTAACATCTCGAAGCTGATTCCACCGAAGGTTATAGTCTTGGAAAATTGTTTGCACTTCCACGAAAATGACTTTCCCAGTTGTTGTTCCATGCATGCTGCAAACGGACGCCAACTCTTCCGTTATCTGAAAGTCCAAATTGACATCACAAATGAACACGAGAAGATGTGACGTACTCGAGAGATCAATAGACTCATCCAGCGCCAGAGAATACTACAACAAGTTCCTAGCTTGCTCGCGTATCTGTAGCACTATGTTCTCTCCAAATTCTTCTGTTCTCCGCACAACTGAACTTGCCGAAAGGCTGATAGTTCCAAACAAATCGGCTTTCTCAGGACACAAGTCATTTGCTGCTTCGATCACACACACTCTTTAATGACGTTGCCATTAGTAAACGGTTTTCCTCGTTCTGCCATGTTATGCACTGTTTTGTAACTTGTATGAGTGACAGATTCATTTTCAGCAAATTTTCTCGTGAAGAGATTTCTTTGCATTTCAAAACCACGTTTAATGGTCTCATATTTCCCAGAGCGTAATTTTCCAGAAAACTTGTAATATGTTGATGGATGTTTTTTTCGTAGTGACGTTGAAGATTGTATTCTTTCAAAACGGCAACACTTTCGCTGCATATTACGCAGCTGGTTTTCTGGTCCTTTGTTTCCACAAAGAAGTACTTTGCTCCTCACTCGATGTCCACTTTTCTTTTCCTACTAGCCATAACTAAGGGTGAAGTACACGGGATCTGAAAATGAAAAAGGCATTTCATTAGAAACATAATTAAAATCCTATTGAAACAAAAGAAAAGCAGAGGACTAGGGGTCACTGGTGAAGCTACAGCTCATCGAAGGTACATATACAGTTTATAGGTACCTTTGTGTAACCGCACAGAGATTATAGCGATAATAGCACAACGCCGACTGTTCATGGGCCGTAGAAGAAGAGAGGAACAAGAAGACAAAGAGAATCTCATTCTATCTCTACGGCTAACAAGTAAAAAACAACGATTTAGACATATCAGAAGAAATTCAGGTCAGTGTACAGGGAATCAGAATAATGCGATTATAAAGATACAACAACGTCTGATTAATAATGTCAATGCCCTAATATATAAAATTCATGATTAGATGCAATGACAAAATAGGCATCCCCACGAATAAACATACACATGATCATCCTTCACAGCACCATTGATATTCCATCACAGCTTGGGTAGTCATCCAACACAGTACCAGTGATCTTCCATCACAGCATGGGTAGTCATCCAACACAGTACCAGTGATCCTCATCACAGCATGGATAATCATCCAACACTGTAACTGTAATCTGATACACAACACCAGCAATTATCAGACAACAAGATGGAACAAAGGTCATTCATTCAGTAGCATGTCCTTTGCAGAACCTCGCTCCCATAACAACCTTCCGGAAAACCTCTCGATCATAAGCAAGATTTCCCGCTTCAGATACATCCATCTGGAGATCATCCGCCACATCCTGCACCCATCGTCTCTTTGGCCTTCCTCTTCCTCTCTTCCCAGGCATATATCCCTCCATTATTGTTCTCAGGCACAGACATAGCTATTATATTCCTATATTCCTATTTAAACTATGAAGGTCCGTTCAAAACTCACAACACAGCAGATAATCGTCAATCCACAATCAAGATCCTCTTGGATCTTTTGGATCTTCACAGGGCCTATTTACCCTCTCAACAGCGGTCTGGCAAAACAGTGGCTACGCTCGGCCGTGCCTGGGACATGTTCGCCCATCTACTTGGTAGTGGCTCAGGGGTTTAAGTTCAAACCCTCTTCTGAAAATTAAACATCAGCATCTCTTCGGCCTAAGTTGTTCCCAAGACCAAAGAGGCGGGAACATGACTTTACTGGGCTGGTATAGGCACGCCAACACAACATCCCAGCATCCTATACATTTTTTACCAGGGTATCAAGGTATATGCTACTCCGTACTCTTGTAGAGTCGCGGCAGGCGGCTTCATTTGGTAATAGAATATATCTCATAATAAGGTTCGCAAAATTTATAAATAGGGCCACCGAAATAAACAACCTAGTGCAGCCAGGAGGTCTCCGCATGTGTGAAGATCTCCTATTATTCTAAACATAATATTTACATTTAAATTGTATCACAACGTCTCGTGTTTCATAGTTATATCAAGCAAGTTCGAGTACCGACGGCGGGCCGGATGAAATGACGTCGCGGGTCGGATCCGGCCCGTGGGCCGTAGTTTGGTGACCTCTTGTCTAGGTGATAGGAATGAGAGAGATGACGATTAATAGGCGAAGTGAGTAGGACAAAACCTGGTCTGGCACAATCAAGGCCTGCATGCACTTATTTTCGCACTGGCGAAAGGCCATACAAGCTTATAGCGCTTATGTTGACAAATATTACAAATAGTTCCCCCCCCCCCAACTCTTCCTCCATTCTCTCTCTCTCTCTCTCTCTCTCTCTCTCTCTCTATCTCTCTCTCTCTCTCTCTCTCTCTCTCTGCTAAATGCTGGTGCAATTACGTTTGCTTAGAGAATATTTCAAATATCATAATAACACGATAGTAATGCCTTGATTGATCACTACACTTATGTTCAAGAATTCTGCCGAATTTTTTGTTTTCGCATATCCTATTTACATCGCTGTCAACAACAGCATTTTACCGTTGTTGTTGATGTCTTTGCAAGATTACGCACAGTATTTTGCATTGCTTACTGAGCGACAATCTCAGATACCCCTGTAAGTAACCAACACGACCCGATTCCCTACCGAATCTCGCGCAGCTGTTTCCCCACACGTGGATATACGGGATTACGGAGAAAATCGTTAACACCTTCGCCAGGGAGACGGCTCCGCGGAATTGCTAGATATCTAAAAGAAAAACACCCCGACAAACAAAATTGATGGTCCTTCATTATTATTCTGATGATCATATTGTTCTTGTCTTGTATCATCATAAAGGTCTTTCACATAATCTGACCACCCATGTAAAATCTGATCTTTTTTCTATTATGATTTTGCCATCTTTGGTTTATAGGCAACCTGTTGATGTGTGTGTTCTTTTGTTAGTGATGTCTTTTATTCTTTTGTGCATTAATTTGGTATTCTGGGTGTTGTGTTGGTTTTCAATTTCCTTGCAATTTTCCTCAAGCCATGTTTCTTTTGCCTCTTTGCATAGCAGTAGCTTCCTAATTTTCCTGTGAATCTCTTCGTATATTTCCTTGTTATTTTTGTTATTTCTTCTTATTTCCATGAGTTTTAAGATGTCTTCCATCATCCATTTCTTGCGCCCTATTATCTTTATTTTTGGGATTATTATTGTTGTTAGTGCAGCTTCTTGACTGATTTCTTTTATATTTTCAATTGGTCACTGACGTCTTGAAATAATATTGCATTACCATATCGGGCAATGCATCGAATCTGTTCTTTACCTCTACGTTGAATTAACTTTTATCTCCTCACTCTTCAGTGGCTGTAGATCAAATTTTGCGTTTCTATTTGTATAATTGACTTTCTTTAAGTTTATATGTAAATTGCCTAAGATTAATCTATGGTTGCGGTAGCAATCAGCGAATTGTAGGGGGACATAAACATCTAATATTGTTACAAGGGAGGTAACTAGAAATTGAAAAAGAAAATGGTATACCTAGCTACATTACCTCAAACTAACATAAGTATCTTTTATTTTTAATTTAGAAATAAAACAATTAATACTGCAGTCAAATTTTGTAATCGTGCGAAGAAATCTATTAAAGTAGTTAAAAAACATTTGTTTAATCTTTATCTACTTATATTTTATAATCAACTTTTTCAATTCTACGTTTATGTTTAATCATTAAAACTGTACTTTTAATCATAGTACATCACGAGCATTTGACATGTTTCCCCTCTGTGGGGAAACAACATTTTTTTACTGGCCTCTTAAGGCCACCCACAATTTAAAGAAAATTTACTTACATTAATGGCGAAAGACCTTGGAAGTCTATGGGGTTTATGTTGATAAATACGTTTAGAGGAAATGTCATTTATGTTTGTAAATTTCATTCAATTTGAACAAATAGTTCTCTCTCTCTCTCTCTCTCTCTCTCTCTCTCTCTCTCTCTCTCTCTCTCTCTCTCTCTCTCTCTCTTTCTCTTTCTCTCTCTCTCTCTCTCTCTCTCTCTCTCTCTCTCTCTCTCTCTCTCTCTCTCTCCAAATGCTGGTGCAATCACGTTTGCTTAGAGAATATTTAAAATATCATAATAACATGATAGTAATGCCTTGATGGGTGCCTCCTTCCCTCCGCTAGCCTATGGGACACCCTTGGGCATGGTGGAGTACCCGTTTAGCCTCCCGATCAGGGTTATGTGAAGCCATGGGTGCAGGTGGTGGATGAAGTTGAAGAGCAGTCGACAGATAGTTGTAGGTTATGGTCTCCACAGCTTCACGACGGAAGGCAGATGATCTCTTTTTTGGGAGACATTGGCTACGGTCATCGACCAGTATGGTCACTGCTGGGAAGGAAAGCAATGGCAAACTACCTTCTTTACAGATGCCAAAAATATCATGTACTGAAGTCTTATCGATAATCAGAGAAACGGCGCAAATGGATAATCTATAGGAGCAGCCTCGCCCGGTAGGGGTAGTCATGTGCACCAGGTGACTCCAGACCGTCATCAGGAGACTGAGTGTAAAAGAATATCAACATTGAAAGTAGGAACTTGGAATGTAAGAACTATGAGTGGGGATGGGAAATTTGATAACATTAAGAATGATATGAGAAGACTAAATTTTAACCTGTTAAGTATATGCGAGATCAAAGGACAAGAATGGGCATTATACCATCTGAGGAATATCGAATAATCTATTCTGATGGAGACAAACAACAGCGAGGAGTAGCATAATGGATACAGAGAGAGAAAAATCGATCAAAGGATATTGGACTATCAGACAGAGTGTTACTGGTGAAGTTGAGTGGAAGAATTTTTGATGTCAACGTCATACAAGTTTATGCACCAACAGCAGACAGTAGTGATGACAGCATCGATGAATTTTATAGTGATTTAGAGAAAGCCTTCAAGAAATGCAAGAATTCTGAAGTAACTATCATAATGGGTGACTTGAATGCCAAAGTTGGAAATCAACAGGACGGATGCATAGTGCGCAAGTATGAACTAGGGCAGGGGTCACCAAACTTTTTTCACGTCGAGCCGGATAACTGACAAAATGACGACCGCGGGCCGGATACTCATTCTGTACAATACTTGCGCCGCCACCGTGGCGAAGATCTTACGGACGCGGTTCGTAATCCCGTATACCCACGTTCGAAATACAACTGCGAGCGAATTGGCAGCAGACAACGTTGCGCTGGTTTTTACGCTATGTTATGGATGCCGGTCGTTCGATAAGCAATGATAAACTACTGAACGTAAACTTGCCAAGACATCAACAACAGCAAACAATGCTGGTGTTGACTGTAAACGTCCTGTAAAGGATATACAACTAACTTTAACAATAATTGCAATCTAGAACGAGAGCTCTGGGAAAAAAGACGAAAAACTAAGTTAATCATGGAAAGGGCGTGCAATGCACACAAACAAACAAACAAACAAACAAGCAAACAAAGACAACCAACATATTTATATTTATTTACTAAACAAAGTTATCAAAGAAGGCGACGTTAGAAAAAAGATAGTTACATCAGACCTATTGTGCACATTTCCGAATCTCACAAACTAAGCAGCAAAAGAGGATAGTGAGTTTTGTGAAACTGACGTGTGGCTTTCAAAATACCATCAATGTTTGGTTTGGAATTGCTGCATCCAGTCAAGAGAATTGCTTTCAAATGTTCATCAGTCAATCTCATTCGATGTGGTGACTTCACAGACTTCCTGTTTGAAAATGTTAGCTCACAGACATATGTTGTTCCAAACAATGATGTCATACCAGCGGCAAATTTCTTAAGTTTCGGAAACTCAACATCAGGTAAGCAGCGGTACTTCCTTCTCAATGAGCTCCAACTGTAATTCAACTGGCACACCATTAAGGTTACAATCAAACGGATTCTGGAACAGAAGGATGTCACTCTCAAATCTGTCAAGATCTTAAAATCTCTCCAAACTCTTTGAAACAGTGAAAATGAGAAAGGTTTTCTCCTTCCAGTTGTGCTTCCAACAATGACAGCTTTCTTCGAAATCCTTTGATGGTTCTGTAGAGATCACAGACGAAGTAATACTTTCCCTGAAGTTTCAAGTTCAGTTCATTCATATCGACCAAAATTGACAACTTTGACAGCCAGGTAGGATCTGACAGCTGTAAGTCAGCTTTATCTTTTTCAGTGAGGAAAACATCTATTTCGTTTCGGAGCTTGTAAAAACGAAGCAGGACTTTACCGCAGCTGAGCCATCTGACTGATGTGTGATAAGGCAAGTCACAGAATTCAGAATCAATTTCTTCAAGAAAAGCCTAGAACTGACGGTGAATGAGTGCATGTTCACGAATGAAGTTCACGGCAGAAACTACTGGTTTCAGTACACAAGAAATATCTAAATCTTTCCCACAGAGTACTTGCTTATGTACGATGCAGTGTATGAACAGAGCGCCCGGAATTTGCAAATCTTCCAAGTGAGTCCTGATCTGCCCCAACAGACCCTTCTTCACTCCAGTCATGTTTTTTCCCCTCATCAACTGTAACATCTCGAAGCTGATTCCACCGAAGGTTATAGTCTTGGAAAATTGTCTGCACTTCCATGAAAATGACTTTCCCAGTTGTTGTTCCATGCATGCTGCAAACGGACGCCAACTCTTCCGTTATCTGAAAGTCCAAATTGACATCACAAATGAACACGAGAAGTTGTGACGTACTCGAGAGATAAATAGACTCATCCAGCGCCAGAGAATACTACAACAAGTTCCTAGCTTGCTCGCGTATCTGTAATGAATGAATCACCCAAATAAACGAGAAGTAGATTGTGAGCTTTACTAAAACACGACTACAAGAGACAAATTGGACGTTGCGGCCAAAGCCTTCGTCAGCACAGGACAAACAAATACAAACCAACACAAAACTACATGAAACACACTATGACAATATTAAACTATTAAACTAATTAAAATTGAATGTACTCATCTGAATACCATGTCCTAGCTTGGAAGGTCTGACACACGTAGGGCGCCAGTGGATCAATAGACCGGATGTATGGTACACGGGTCAAAGGTCAAGCGGGAAGGGAGTGGGGTGGAGACGCGCCCATGTGTGCGGAAAAGTGAAATTAGAGACCGGCAAAGATGTTACGGACGCAGATGACAATTAGCAATTATCGTTAAGCGCTCGAAACACCGCTGTGGAAACCTATATAGTGTTAGTACACACAGAGAGGCATGAGTGGCGGTCGTTCAGAAAATGATGGCAAAACACCGAACGTAAATCCACCAAGAGAGTTGACTGTGATGTCATACAAAGGATCTGCACGTACCCAGATGGTGGACTGTAAGCTAGGGGTGGGAGGGTGGGGTGGGAAGTTAAATGAAGCTGTGTTGGACATTAAGGCCGTGAGGGGAGAGTGTGCCCAACTGGAAGATGAGACGGTGTTCCAATGTCTTCCGATCCCGTTCGTGGGATGCGCATGATTTGATGGCCGTGACCTGTATGTCGGCTACGCCATGGTGGTCAGGACTGTTGAAATGTATGGATACTGGTTTCTGGGCGCCGCTGGTGATGTCAGAAAGATGTTGTCGAAATCTGTCCCCAAGACGTAATCCTGTCTCACCGACATATCTCATGTCGCAACGTGTGCAGGTAATCGCATAGATGACGTTGCGACTGATGCATGAGAAACCCTCACGGGTGTGGAAGGTCGTCTTAGGGAATGTCAGACTCTGGGTTTGAAGTACGTATGGACAGGTCTTGCAAACCGATCGAAGACACGCCACCGTGCCAGGAAGAGACTGGTGAGGTTGGGGTAGCCTGCTATGGACCAGCACATCTCTGAGGTTACGATCCCGCTTATATGCCACTAGAGGAGCCTCTGAGAAGACATCACAAGTGGTCGATTCCGCCCGGAGAATGGATAGATGTTTCAAAAGGATATTCTTGGCAGCAATATTGTGGGGATGATAAGTAAGTGAGAGGACAGGTCTATTGTTTCGTGGTTTCGGCCTGGAGGAGAGAGCCTCAGTGCGACTGATAGACTGGCAGCGGTGAAGAGCTGTAGATAGAACATTATCAGGATAGCCACGAAGGCGAAAGAAATCAAGCATCTCGTGGGCTTTTTGATGGAAGTCGTTGTTATCTGTAGCGTATCTGTAGCACTATGTTCTCTCCAAATTCTTCTGTTCTCCGCACAACTGAACTTGCCGAAAGGCTGATAGTTCGAAACAAATCGGCTTTCTCAGGACACAAGTCATTTGCTGCTTCGATCACACACACTCTTTAATGACGTTGCCATTAGTAAAAGGTTTTCCTCGTTCTGCCATGTTATGCACTGTTTTGTAACTTGTACGAGTGACAGATTCATTTTCAGCAAATTTTCTCGTGAAGAGATTTCTTTGCATTTCAAAACCACGTTTAATGGTCTCATATTTCCCAGAGCGTAATTTTCCAGAAAACTTGTAATATGTTGATGGATGTTTTTTTCGTAGTGACGTTGAAGATTGTATTCTTTCAAAACGGCAACACTTTCGCTGCATATTACGCAGCTGGTTTTCTGGTCCTTTGTTTCCACAAAGAAGTACTTTGCTCCTCACTCGACGTCCACTTTTCTTTTCCTACTAGCCATAACTAAGGGTGAAGTACACGGGATCTGAAGATGAAAAAGGCATTACATTAGAAACATAATTAAAATCCTATTGAAACAAAAGAAAAGCAGAGGACTAGGGGTCACTGGTGAAGCTACAGCTCATCGAAGGTACATATACAGTTTATAGGTACCTTTGTGTAACAGCACAGAGATTATAGAGATAATAGCACAACGCCGACTGTTCATGGGCCGTAGAAGAAGAGAGGAACAAGAAGACAAAGAGAATCTCATTCTATCTCTACGGCTAACAAGTAAAAAACAACGATTTAGACATATCAGAAGAAATTCAGGTCAGTGTACAGGGAATCAGAATAATGCGATTATAAAGATATAACAACGTCTGATTAATAATGTCAATGCCCTAATATATAAAATTCATGATTAGATGCAATGACAAAATAGGCATCCCCACGAATAAACATACACATGATCATCCTCCATAGCACCATTGATATTCCATCACAGCTTGGGTAGTCATCCAACACAGTACCAGTGATCTTCCATCACAGCATGGGTAGTCATCCAACACAGTACGAGTGATCCTCATCACAGCATGGATAATCATCCAACACTGTAACTGTAATCTGATACACAACACCAGCAATTATCAGACAACAAGATGGAACAAAGGTCATTCATTCAGTAGCATGTCCTTTGCAGAACCTCGCTCCCATAACAACCTTCCGGAAAACCTCTCGATCATAAGCAAGATTTCCCGCTTCAGTTACATCCATCTGGAGATCATCCGCCACATCCTGCACCCATCTTCTCCTTGGCCTTCCTCTTCCTCTCTTCCCAGGCATATATCCCTCCATTATTGTTCTCAGGCACAGGCATAGCTATTATATTCCTATATTCCTATTTAAACTATGAAGGTTCGTTCAAAACTCACCCCACAGCAGATAATCGTCAATCCACAATCAAGATCCTCTTGGATCTTTTGGATCTTCGCAAGGCCTGTCTACCCTCTCAACTGCGGTCTGGAAAAACAGTGGCTACGCTCGGCCGTGCCTGGGGCATGTTCGCCCATCTACTTGGTAGTGGCTCAGGGGTTTAAGTTCAAACCCTCTTCTGAAAATTAAACATCAGCATCTCTTCGGCCTAAGTTGTTCCCAAGACCAAAGAGGCGGGAACATGGCTTTACTGGGCTGGTATAGGCACGCCAACACAACATCCCAGCATCCTATACATTTTTTACCAGGGTATCAAGGTATATGCTACTCCATACTCTTGTAGAGTCGCGGCAGGCGGCTTCATTTGGTAATAGAATATATCTCATAATAAGGTTCGCAAAATTTATAAATAGGGCCACCTAAATAAACAACCTAGTGCAGCCAGGAGGTCTCCGCATGTGTGAAGATCTCCTATTATTCTAAACATAATATTTACATTTAAATTGTATCACAACGTCTCGTGTTTCATAGTTATATCAAGCAAGTTCGAGTACCGACGGCGGGCCGGATGAAATGACGTCGCGGGTCGGATCCTGCCCACGGGCCGTAGTTTGGTGACCCCTGGTCTAGGTGATAGGAATGAGAGAGATGACGATTAATAGGCGATGTCAGCGACCTGTGCGCTGCAGATTATAGGACTCCCCCTACTTTCGCACTGCACGAAATAACAACTCGTGACATTTGCGAAAGGAATGCAATTTATTCAGAGCCGACATTTGAATGGCTCTACGAGCGTTATACTTCATCATCATCATACAACATGAATGCATTGACGTAATGATAGATGATGCTAGTATTTCACAATCTAAATGAACAGCCCTATGTTTGCCTATTGCCTAGAAACTATAGTATTGGTCAAGGATACGTCTGCTCTCTCTACCGTCTCCAGTCAGTCTGTCCGCACGCTAAACATTGCGTGGACCAGCACGGACACTCTTCTCCGTGCAGTAGCTATTATTGCGTGCATGGTCTCGCCAGCACGCTGGCCTGTGAGTACGAGTAACGGGGCCCTTCACGGTACTCGCAAGGACAAGCTTCCCAATTGCTTGGGGAAAGCCCTCGCTCAGCTGTACTCCTCGACCTCTGGTCTGACACAATTGTGTCTCCTTGTGAGGCTATTAATAGCGCTCGGTGTCTCTCCTGTCTGGTGTCTCCCTACTAGCCTAGTATTAACTCCTATTGCCTTTGTAAGGCCTTATTGGGGATCTTGACAGGGTCCCTTCCTCTCTGTGAAGTGTTACTTCCCTTTCACTCATATTTGTAACACTTCTGGTCACAAAGAAAAATTGGTTGCTCCAATTTTGTCAAATCTCCAATAAGTTATGACTTTCTAGTTTGGGGATAGAACAACTGTCTTCTTCCTTCACTCACAGTGTTTTATCTTTTCACTTGGCTAATTCAGTAGCCTATGTATCAGTATAGTTGGTTCTATAGATATCTTTGGGATTGGTAGTGAACCGGAACCCGTTGTCTTATGACTTATGTCCTGGCTTCTGTCGTTTGACCCTATGTCTTTTGACTTTCACCTATTGACTTCTGTCTCGACCTGTCCTCAAATTGCCCAAAATGACAACCCACACACAAGTTGACTCTATTCTGAGTACAACACATGAGCACAAAGTGTTCATGTTCCCATTAATATCCCCTCCAACTCTATACACACAGTTCTACTGTTCACCTTCTCGCTTCCGCATGTGAAAAGCTATATTCACTGTTACATTTAGGTTTCTAATAGTTATTGTGTCCCTTGAATTTAGAGTTGTTGTTCTTTGAGATGAATGGTGTGTGCAACTTTTATCTGTTTGTTTTCCTGTTTGTTTGCGTGTTTTCTAATAAACTATAGTGTACTTAACTCTCTAACATGTGTATGCGTTAGTGTACTAAATGTGTGTGTTCCTTCGAGCGCCGGAAATCGGTATATTGTGGTTACAACCGTTCGTTATTATTATTTGTGACCACAACTCCGCTTTCTGAAGCTCAAAGTATGTTCTCTATATACTCTATTACAGTGTGGCAGTAACACACATAAAACTCGACAACACATTGGTTACACAGATGACACAGACAAGTCAAATAAGATTTTTGCAGCGGTGGAAAAATTTTCCCGCTGTCTTTCTCTCTCGCCCTCTTTCTTTCAATGTTTACTAAGTTTTTGCATTCTCCTCTCGCATTTATTCTTCTTGCATACATCTTTCATACACTTTCATACTGTTCTTTCATTCAACCACTCTCTCGTCATTAAAATATGTTTCATAGCATCAAATACATAAACATTATATATATATACAATAAACGATTGGCTGAATTTCAACAGTAATCACGCCAAATGACTGTGCGTTTTGTTTGCACGTGTCATGTCTATACATAATATACATAGTTATGAGGATGGTTTGTTACCGATCCTGTCGTAGTAACTTCCGTAATTTGGTGTGCTGACCTAAATTACCCTCAAGGGAAATAATCTAATAAGTACTTTCATTTAAGTGAATTGGGTTAATTACCTTAAAGTTATTTGTGAAAAAAATGATATTAATTCCTACATGGTTGGGTTAGTTTGGAAATGATATTTTAGATAAATGGACGTATAAATGATTATGATTATATGGTAATAAACTAATATAAGATCTAACACTTGTATTCCTATAATTGGTGTTCTACTACATGGGTTATTAATTAAATGATGGTGATTTCTAACTACTAAATAAGAAAATAAAGTTATATATGCATTTACACAATGTGCAATTGAATAATTAACAGAAAAATGAAGTTATAGGTACTGTTAATAAAATAATAATATACATATATCACAGTTACATTTCTATCTCTAATTACACTAAGTCGACGTCCTCCTCTGCGTTGTGAAGATGGAGCAATACTCTTTGTAGACTATTCTAACATAGTTCATTTCGACAAAGTCTCTTATGCTCTCCTTCAAGGATAGTGTATTACTATAGTTTCCTCCTACGTTATGTAGGTTCATAGCTAACACTTGAATGTTCCTCTAGCTTATGTGTGTGTCAGCGCATGTTAATTCTGCGTCTGTTTGTTACACTTCCTATAGCACTGTTATATCCACACAGGTTATATATTTGGCGATGATAACGCACTTATGATGTGTCTTAATCACCATATATGGCACTGAGTTATCTAACATTACAGTGTCACTGTTTCTGGTGGTGTATGGTCGATCCCTTCCTGCAACTCAGGTATTGGAATGGATGATGGACGACTCAAAATGTCTGCAACCGTATTTAATCTCCCTTTTAAGTGCTGGATGGTAAATGTGTAATTTTGGAGAAACAAAGCCCACCTGTAAATTCTATTGTTGGTAGGAAGTCCAGACTGCATCACAGACAACGGAGAGTTATCGGATTGGATTACAAACTGTGCTCCTGCCAAAAATCTATGAAACTTTCTCACGCAATAGATCAAACTGAGGCCCTCCAATTCTGATGCTGAGTATTTTGATTCAGCAGGAGTAATCTTGCGACTTACGTACATTACGGGGTGGAACGTCCCGTCGTAGAACTGTCCTAGTATCCCAGATATGGATATGGCACTCGCATCTGTGCGTAAGAAATAAGTGAGTTTTGGGTTAGGCATACGAAGGATAGGTGGAACGCTGAAAAGATGTTTCAATTTCGATAAAGCAATAATTAATCCTGCATCTTTTACAGATAACTTAGCCGAAGCTTTTAAGATGTTAGAAAAAACACTGGTGATTTCCGCCAGATTTGGAATGAATTTACTATAGTAGTTCACTAGACCGAGTAAACTTCGGACCTGTTTCTTAGTCGTTGGCATTGTCAAATTCAGAATCTTAGTGACGATTCTGTCATCAGTTTTCAATTGGTCCCTGCAGATGGTATGACCCAGGAAGTCAATTTGTTCCATGCCCAACTCTACTTTGGACGGCTTCGCTGTGAGCGCAAACAATCGCAACCTGTCGAAGACTTGTCGAAGTTTCAGTAGGTGTGTTGTCCAGTCTTCCGTATGGATGCAAATGTCATCTATATAAGTCGAAATACTGGTCATCCCATGGATAAGATCCCTAGTTAGACGGACGAAAGTCGCTGGAGAGTTACGAAGGCCGAAAGGAAGAAAGCGCCACTCATATAGTCCAAGACGAGTGGAGAAAGCTGCTAGATGGATGGAATTTACTTCCATCGGGACTTGCCAATAACCTTTCGTGAGATCAATCTTGCTAAATATGCGAGATGTAGACATGTCCAAGATTAGATCCTCGCATGATGGAATCGGTTCAGCGTCACTTTTGGTTATCTTGTTTAGGCGGCGATAATCGACGGATAGTCGAATCGAAGAGTCCTTTTTGGCGACAAGGACAATAGGGAAGGAATATTTTGACTGAGATTTTTGAATGATTCCGCTCGACTAGAGAGATAGAATTTCTTTGTCGAGGTTCTACCTATAGTTTAATGAAATAGAGTAAGGTCGACACTTGATAGGTGTTGTGTCAGTCAGAACGATAGAATGTTCTATTCTATCTGTCTTTCCTGGGATGTCGGAGAAAATGTCTCTGTATTCCGTCACTAACTCTATGATCTGTCGTCGTTGGTCATCTGTCAGTTCCGTTTCTATCTTTATGCTGTCAATGGTCGCAGTCGCGTCTACAGTAGGAACGGGTAATTCCATCTCGTCTTCGTCTGTCTCGTTCAATACTGTTGTGGTACTAGCTGTGTGTCCTGTTATTTAGCTACGTGTGTTTGCGTTGTCGCTGTCGTGTGTCGCCCTATCTAGTGAAGTTGTGTTGTGTACGTCTGTCGTCTCATTGCTTGGTGATGGTGCAATATGTTCGTCAGTCTGCTGTTCTTGTCGTGAAAAGTATGGTTTCAGCATGTTGATATGAAATATCTTTAAGTGTCCTTTTATCGATATTTCATAATCCACATCTGATATTTTACGTTCGACGTTGAAAGGCCCTTGCCAAGATGTTAGTAACAAATTACGTTTGTCGGGTAGTAGAAGCAAAACCTTTTGGTTTGGTTCGAGGTGAATAGTTTTCGCACCCTTATTTGCATAATCGCGGTACATCTGTCCTTTCCTCTCCAAAGATGCTTTGGCTATCACACACGCTTTCATTATTCTATCGCGTGTTTCGGTTACCATCTCATACGGTGTTACTGCTGTTGGATTGTCTGGTAAGCTAGTGATTAGCTGATGGTAGATAGTTAGGGGTCCTCGAGGGTTCGCCCCATAGACTAACTCAAAAGGTGAGAAACCCGTACTCGAGTGCGGGATTTCTCTATGGGCAAATAGCACTGCTGGCAATAGTGTGTCCCAATCAGATGGGTTTTCTGCTGTTACTTTAGCCAGCATGTGTTTGAGATCGCCGTTAATTTTCTCTATGATCCCGTTGCTCATTGGGTGATACGGGGTACAGAAATGCTGTTCTACTCTTAACAATTTGGTTAAGGCTTGCGTAGCAGCCGAAATAAACTGCGTTCCCCGATCTGATAAGATAGATCGTGGGAAGCCAAAGCGAGAAAATATGTGCAAAAATACGTTTGCCATAACTTTGGAGGTGATGTATTTTAGTGGAATGGCTTCGATCCACCTGGTACATAGGTCCACGAGAGTCAGTATATAACGGTTTCCTTTGCTTGACACCTGATTCAGGGGTCCAACAATATCGACCGCTACACACTCAAATGGTCTGGTTGCTAATAATGACCGTTGATCTTCGGCCGTCACATGCTTTCCCTTTCGTACAAGATGTTGACAAATAGTACAAGAACGACAGAAAGATTTTATGTCCGAACAGAATTTCGGCCAGTAAAAATGTGATAGAACTCTGGCTCGCGTTTTATCATACGCCAAATGTCCAGCAAACGGTGACTCATGTGCGACTTTAAGTACATTTTGTCGGTATGTTACCGGTAACACCGTCTGCTGAATTTCATGGTTATTATTTGTGTAATAACGCATGAGAATTCCATTAAATTTTCTAAAGTACCAAGATGCATTTTTAGTCACTTTCGTTCTTTCACCCAAAAGTTTAAAATATGGTGTAATTGTTTGGTCGGTGCTCTGTGCCTCGATAAATTTATGTCGAGTAGTGTTGGTATCTGCTGTAGCATATCAGCTGTAGCATTTCATTTTGTAAGTCAGTATAGTTTGTTTCTGTATCTGACCTAGTTACAGCGTTGGCCATGTGTGTTTCTTTCCAGGCTTTTATGTTGTCGTCTGTACATTCTTTCAATGCATCTAGGCATCCCAAAATAAGATCCGTACATGGATCTTGGAGGATCGCGCACGTAAATGTGCCGGTAAGGAACGGGGTATTGATATGTGCTTTTGCCAGTGGATATTTCTCGATGGTTCCAGGGAAAGTACGGCATTTGACAAATTCACCCGTATAATCTTCTAGTTTAGCAAGTTCTCTCCTTAAACCCAGTAGAGTGCTGCCGCTATCAACTAAACATTGGCATGGTTTACCATTGACCAGTGCATCGTAGAACTTAAGTTTACCTCTGGAGGCACAAGCTGCATTAGCATCTTCGTTTGAACATGGTATTATATGCCCACATTCCAATTTCCCATCCGCATGAAACTGATGGCATACGTTACATTTATTAAAGTCTAAAATATCGGTTACTGATGATACACTCTGACATTCACTCGTTGGCAACACATTCACAAGTTCTGGATCAATGTCACTCTCATCGTCTGATGATGTATCGATGAGTGCTGCATTGTTTGCCTTCATTCTCTGTCTCCCAAGACACCTATTGCTATAGTGGCCATAACTTGAACAAAAATAACATTTTACAGCACGTTTAAAGGATGATCTTCTGCTTTCTTGCTTCTTTAACACTGCTTCTAGGTGTGACGGATATGTGGGGTTCTTATCACACATCGAATAAGTTGGATGAAAAAGATTGCAATAATTACATTACCACTGTTGTGGGCGTGGGTTCAGATCCCACTTCTGACACCAATTCGGGGTCTGCCTGTCAGCGACCTGTGCGCTGCAGATTATAGGACTCCCCCTACTTTCGGACTGCACGAAATAACAACTCGTGACATTTGCGAAAGGAATGCAATTTATTCAGAGCCGACATTTGAATGGCTCTACGAGCGTTATACTTCATCATCATCATACAACATGAATGCATTGACGTAATGATAGATGATGCTAGTATTTCACAATCTAAATGAACAGCCCTATGTTTGCCTATTGCCTAGAAACTATAGTATTGGTCAAGGATACGTCTGCTCTCTCTACCGTCTCCAGTCAGTCTGTCCGCACGCTACACATTGCGTGGACCAGCACGGACACTCTTCTCCGTGCAGTAGCTATTATTGCGTGCATGGTCTCGCCAGCACGCTAGCCTGTGAGTACGAGTAATGGGGCCCTTCACGGTACTCGCAAGGACAAGCTTCCCAATTGCTTGGGGAAAGCCCTCGCTCAGCTGTACTCCTCGACCTCTGGTCTGACACAATTGTGTCTCCTTGTGAGGCTATTAATAGCGCTCGGTGTTTCTCCTGTCTGGTGTCTCCCTACTAGCCTAGTATTAACTCCTATTGGCTTTGTAAGGCCTTATTGGGGATCTTGACAGGCGAAGTGAGTAGGACAAAACCTGGTCTGGCACAATCAAGTCCTGCATGCACTTATTTTCGCACTGGCGAAAGGCCATACAAGCTTATGGGGCTTATGTTGACAAATATTACAAATAGTCCCCCCCCCACTCTTCCTCCCTCCTCTCTCTCTCTCTCTCTCTCTCTCTCTCTCTCTCTCTCTCTCTCTCTCTCTCTCTCTCTCGCTCTCTCTCTCTCTCTGCTAAATGCTGGTGCAGTTACGTTTGCTTAGAGAATATTTCAAATATCATAATAACATGCTAGTAATGCCTTGATTGATCACTACACTTATGTTCAAGCATTCTGCGGAATTCCCCCCCCCCCCCCCCCCCCCGCATATCCTATTTACATCGCTGTCAACAACAGCATTTTACCGCTGTTGTTGATGTCTTTGCAAGATTACGCACAGTATTTTGCATTGCTTACTGAGTGACAATCTCAGATACCCCTGTAAGTAACCAACACGACCCGATTCCCTACCGAATCTCCCTACTAATATTTTTACAAGGGAGGTAACTAGAAATTGAAAAAGAAAATGGTATACCTAGCTACATTACCTCAAACTAACATAAAAATCTTTTATTTGTATTTTAGAAATAAAACAATTAATACTGCAGTCAAATTTTGTAATCGTGCGAAGAAAGCTATTAAAGTAGTTATAAAACATTTGTTTAATTTTTATCTACTTATATTTTATAATCATCTTTTTCAATTCTACGTTTATGTTTAATCATTAAAACTGTACTTTTAATGATAGTACGTCGCCAGCGTTCGACATGTTTCCCCTCTGTGGGGAAACAACATTTTTTTTACTGGCCTCTTAAGGCCACCCACAATTTAAAGAAAATTTACTTACATTAATGGCGAAAGACCTTGGAAGTCTATGGGGTTTATGTTGATAAATACGTTTAGAGGAAATGTCATTTATGTTTGTAAATTTCATTCAATTTGAACAAATAGTTCTCTCTCTCTCTCTCTCTCTCTCTCTCTCTCTCTCTCTCTCTCTCTCTCTCTCTCTCTCTCTCTCTCTCTCTCTTTCTTTCTCTCTCTCTCTCTCTCCAAATGCTGGTGCAATCACGTTTGCTTAGAGAATATTTAAAATATCATAATAACATGATAGTAATGCCTTGATGGGTGCCTCCTTCCCTCCGCTAGCCTATGGGACACCCTTGGGCATGGTGGAGTACCCGTTTAGCCTCCCGATCAGGGTTATGTGAAGCCATGGGTGCAGGTGGTGGATGAAGTTGAAGAGCAGTCGACAGATAGTTGTAGGTTATGGTCTCCACAGCTTCACGACGGAAGGCAGATGATCTCTTTTTTGGGAGACATTGGCTACGGTCATCGACCAGTATGGTCACTGCTGGGAAGGAAAGCAATGGCAAAATACCTTCTTTACAGATGCCAAAAATATCATGTACTGAAGTCTTATCGATAATCAGAGAAACGGCGCAAATGGATGATCTATAGGAGCAGCCTCGCCCGGTAGGGGTAGTCATGTGCACCAGGTGACTCCAGACCGTCATCAGGAGACTGAGTGTAAAAGAATATCAACATTGAAAGTAGGAACTTGGAATGTAAGAACTATGAGTGGGGATGGGAAATTTGATAACATTAAGAATGATATGAGAAGACTAAATATTAACCTGTTAAGTATATGCGAGATCAAAGGACAAGAATGGGCATTATACCATCTGAGGAATATCGAATAATCTATTCTGATGGAGACAAACAACAGCGAGGAGTAGCATAATGGATACAGAGAGAGAAAAATCGATCAAAGGATATTGGACTATCAGACAGAGTGTTACTGGTGAAGTTGAGTGGAAGGATTTTTGATGTCAACGTCATACAAGTTTATGCACCAACAGCAGACAGTAGTGATGACAGCATCGATGAATTTTATAGTGATTTAGAGAAAGCCTTCAAGAAATGCAAGAATTCTGAAGTAACTATCATAATGGGTGACTTGAATGCCAAAGTTGGAAATCAACAGGACGGATGCATAGTGCGCAAGTATGAACTAGGGCAGGGGTCACCAAACTTTTTTCACGGCGAGCCGGATAACTGACAAAATGACGAGCGCGGGCCGGATAATTGACAAAATGACGAGCGCGGGCCGGATACTCATTCTGTACAATACTTGCGCCGCCACCGTGGCGAAGATCTTACGGACGCGGTTCGTAATCCCGTATACCCACGTTCGAAATACAGCTGCGAGCGAATTGGCAGCAGACAACGTTGCGCTGGTTTTTACGCTATGTTATGGATGCCGGTCGTTCGATAAGCAATGATAAACTACTGAACGTAAACTTGCCAAGACATCAACAACAGCAAACAATGCTGGTGTTGACTGTAAACGTCCTGTAAAGGATATACAACTAACTTTAACAATAATTTCAAGCTAGAACGAGAGCTCTGGGAAAAAAGACGAAAAACTAAGTTAATCATGGAAAGGGCGTGCAATGCACACAAACAAACAAACAAACAAACAAGCAAACAAAGACAACCAACATATTTATATTTATTTACTAAACAAAGTTATCAAAGAAGGCGACGTTAGAAAAAAGATAGTTACATCAGACCTATTGTGCACATTTCCGAATCTCACAAACTAAGCAGCAAAAGAGGATAGTGAGTTTTGTGAAACTGACGTGTGGCTTTCAAAATACCATCAATGTTTGGTTTGGAATTGCTGCATCCAGTCAAGAGAATTGCTTTCAAATGTTCATCAGTCAATCTCATTCGATGTGGTGACTTCACAGACTTCCTTTTTGAAAATGTTAGCTCACAGACATATGTTGTTCCAAACAATGATGTCATACCAGCGGCAAATTTCTTAAGTTTCGGAAACTCAACATCAGGTAAGCAGCGGTACTTCCTTCTCAATGAGCTCCAACTGTAATTCAACTGGCACACCATTAAGGTTACAATCAAACGGATTCTGGAACAGAAGGATGTCACTCTCAAATCTGTTAAGATCTTAAAATCTCTCCAAACTCTTTGAAACAGTGAAAATGAGAAAGGTTTTCTCCTTCCAGTTGTGCTTCCAACAATGACAGCTTTCTTCGAAATCCTTTGATGGTTCTGTAGAGATCACAGACGAAGTAATACTTTCCCTGAAGTTTCAAGTTCAGTTCATTCATATCGACCAAAATTGACAACTTTGAGAGCCAGGTAGGATCTGACAGCTGTCAGTCAGCTTTATCTTTTTCAGTGAGGAAAACAACTATTTCGTTTCGGAGCTTGTAAAAACGAAGCAGGACTTTACCGCAGCTGAGCCATCTGACTGATATGTGATAAGGCAAGTCACAGAATTCAGAATCAATTTCTTCAAGAAAAGCCTAGAACTGACGGTGAATGAGTGCATGTTCACGAATGAAGTTCACGGCAGAAACTACTGGTTTCAGTACACAAGAAACATCTAAATCTTTCCCACAGAGTACTTGCTTATGTACGATGCAGTGTATGAACAGAGCGCCCGGAATTTGCAAATCTTCCAAACGAGTCCTGATCTGCCCCAACAGACCCTTCTTCACTCCAGTCATGTTTTTTTCCCTCATCAACTGTAACATCTCGAAGCTGATTCCACCGAAGGTTATAGTCTTGGAAAATTGTTTGCACTTCCACGAAAATGACTTTCCCAGTTGTTGTTCCATGCATACTGCAAACGGACGCCAACTCTTCCGTTATCTGAAAGTCCAAATTGACATCACAAATGAACACGAGAAGTTGTAACGTACTCGAGAGATAAATAGACTCATCCAGCGCCAGAGAATACTACAACAAGTTCCTAGCTTGCTCGCGTATCTGTAGCACTATGTTCTCTCCAAATTCTTCTGTTCTCCGCTGTCAACGTGTTGGATGTCTAGGGATCTAGACTCGGGCTCAAAACAGGCAACAATAACTCCGTTAAACATAATATAGCAACTTTAATGAACGTTAATATACAGTGCGTTGGCGCAGTGGGTTTAACAAGCTCGCACTGAGGCGTTGCATATCACAGACCTTTACAGGACATCGCTGTCAACACCAGGATCTTTCAGCTGTATGTTGATTTCTTGGCAAGATTACGCTCAGTAGTTTGCCATTGCTTTCTGAGCGGCCGGCTCACATACCCCGTAAGTTACCGATGCGATTCGAACCACTGCTGATTCTAATCGTCATCACGTTACCTGACGAGAGTATACGAGATTACGGAGAAAAGTCATAACCTCTAAGCCACGAAGCCACGAAGCCAGCAGACTGAGGATAGCAGTCAGAATTTAAACTCAGGCGCACGAAGCCACAAACTTTGTCCAGACACACAAAGGCCTCCATCTGAGAGATGTAGCTGAACGCCTCTAAGCTACTACCGTTAGACGAGATGAGCCAGGCTGATACTCACCTACCGAAAAACGGAGGTGAGATACTGTGCACGCTACATGCCCAGTTCAGATACCTGTCCGAAGGCTCTCAGCTGGGGGATATGAGGGATCCCCGGATGAGAGGGCCTGCCTGTTTCTCGCTCACTTCTGTACGGAGGTAAGGTGCTGAGCCGGCAGCACATGTAGCCTACCTAGGGAGCGAGTACAAAAAGGTAGAAGAAGTGCCCCAGTCGAATGAAATGGTTACGAAAACTGTCTGTATCTAACTCATAGAGAGTGTAGACAAAGGTGGAAAAATGTCTCAATAACACGAAATGGAAACGGCGAGCGAATTCATTGCGCAGTCCGAAGTCCGAAGCGAAAGCTTACCTACTGGACGTCGCCTGCAGACTGACCGTTCCTGGTGTGTGATTGAGCGACCAGTGGCAAGCGAGATGCCCAACACATGGACGTGAGGAATTAAAGCAGCCATGAGCAGGACGAGGCAACTCCTCGGGTGAGCCCAGTCTCAGAGCAATATGTGCCGGCTCTGCAATTATGGAAGCCTCCTTGGATAGCAAGGGAATGCCCATGGTCTTCCCCTGCCTTCCCCTGAGGGTCGACCGTGATGTCCCTTATCGTTCTATCTTGACCAGCTGAGGTGTGGGCGACATCACAACAATAAGTGTAACGTGCCTCAAAATCCGAGGAAGGCCAACCTCATTAAAAAATGCCCGCCGAAGCCGGAAGTCCTACGGGTGGCAAAATAAAAATTGGCACTACGCATTTACGCCCGAGTTAAATGTCTCGTCCGAATGTCTCTCGTGCTAGGAACAGCTCTGACTACCTAGTTTCCGAATGTCGCTCTTGTTCGGATCAGCTCTGACTAGGTAGTTTTCCGAATGTCCGTCGTGCCTGGACCAGCTCTGACAGGCGCAACGACAAGCATATGTCTGTGTCGAAAACTCGCTGACTGGATACCGTCCGCAGACCTGTCTGGTTTATGCGGGAACGGCCCGGGGTTAACGAAATGCCCAATATATTGAAGTGAGGAATTAAAGCAGCCATGAGCAGGACGTCACGATTCCCTCGGTGAGCCCACCACCAGAGCATTATGTGTCGGCGCTGCAATTATGGAAGCCACCCAGGATGGCGGAAAATGCTATGGACTGTCCCTGCCTTCCTTTGAGGGATATGACCGTGAAGTCTCCGACTGTTCCAACTCGACCAACTGGGAGGTGGGCGGTACCACAAAAGTGAGAGTCTCCCAGGAATGCAAACCTGGTCAAAAATGCACGCTAAAAACCGGATGTGTTGACCTAAGGGTTTCGATCCAAGGGTGCTTAACCAGACACACCGCAATCACATCTGAAAAAACACTCCGGATGAACGCAAAGAAGAAGAAGAAGAAGACAACAAGATGGAACAAAGGTCATTCATTCAGTAGCATGTCCTTTGCAGAACCTCGCTCCCATAACAACCTTCCGGAAAACCTCTCGATCATAAGCAAGATTTCCCGCTTCAGATACATTCATCTGGAGATCATCCGCCACATCCTGCACCCATCTTCTCTTTGGCCTTCCTCTTCCTCTCTTCCCAGGCATATATCCCTCCATTATTGTTCTCAGGCACAGACATAGCTAATATATTCCTATATTCCTATTTAAACTATGAAGGTTCGTTCAAAACTCACCCCACAGCAGATAATCGTCAATCCACAATCAAGATCCTCTTGGATCTTTTGGATCTTCGCAAGGCCTGTCTACCCTCTCAACTGCGGTCTGGAAAAACAGTGGCTACGCTCGGCCGTGCCTGGGGCATGTTCGCCCATCTACTTGGTAGTGGCTCAGGGGTTTAAGTTCAAACCCTCTTCTGAAAATTAAGCATCAGCATCTCTTCGGCCTAAGTTGTTCCCAAGACCAAAGAGGCGGGACCATGGCTTTACTGGGCTGTTATAGGCACGCCAACACAACATCCCAGCATCCTATACATTTTTTACCAGGGTATCAAGGTATATGCTACTCCATACTCTTGTAGAGGCGCGGCAGGCGGCTTCATTTGGTAATAGAATATATCTGATAATAAGGTTCGCAAAATTTATAAATAGGGCCACCTAAATAAACAACCTAGTGCAGCCAGGAGGTCTCCGCATGTGTGAAGATCTCCTATTATTCTAAACATAATATTTACATTTAAACTGTATCACAACGTCTCGTGTTTCATAGTTATATCAAGCAAGTTCGAGTACCGACGGCGGGCCGGATGAAATGACGTCGCGGGTCGGATCCGGCCCGTGGGCCGTAGTTTGGTGACCTCTTGTCTAGGTGATAGGAATGAGAGAGATGACGATTAATAGGCGAAGTGAGTAGGACAAAACCTGGTCTGGCACAATCAAGGCCTGCATGCACTTATTTTCGCACTGGCGAAAGGCCATGCAAGCTTATAGCGCTTATGTTGACAAATATTACAAATAGTCCCCCCCCCCCCCCAACTCTTCCTCCCTTCTCTCTCTCTCTCTCTCTCTCTCTCTCTCTCTCTCTCTCTCTCTCTCTCTCTCTCTCTCTTCTCTCTCTGCTAAATGCTGGTGCAATTACGTTTGCTTAGAGAATATTTCAAATATCATAATAACATGATAGTAATGCCTTGATTGATCACTACACTTATGTTCAAGAATTCTGCCGAATTTTTTGTTTTCGCATATCCTATTTACATCGCTGTCAACAACAGCATTTTACCGTTGTTGTTGATGTCTTTGCAAGATTACGCACAGTATTTTGCATTGCTTACTGAGCGACAATCTCAGATACCCCTGTAAGTAACCAACACGACCCGATTCCCTACCGAATCTCGCGCAGCTGTTTCCCCACACGTGGATATACGGGATTACGGAGAAAATCGTTAACACCTTCGCCAGGGAGACGGCTCCGCGGAATTGCTAGATATCTAAAAGAAAAACACCCCGACAAACAAAATTGATGGTCCTTCATTATTATTCTGATGATCATATTGTTCTTGTCTTGTATCATCATAAAGGTCTTTCATATAATCTGACCACCCATGTAAAATCTGATCTTTTTTCTATTATGATTTTGCCATCTTTGGTTTATAGGCAACCTGTTGATGTGTGTGTTCTTTTGTTAGTGATGTCTTTAATTCTTTTGTGCATTAATTTGGTATTCTGGGTGTTGTGTTGGTTTTCAATTTCCTTGCAATTTTCCTCAAGCCATGTTTCTTTTGCCTCTTTGCATAGCAGTAGCTTCCTAATTTTCCTGTGAATCTCTTCGTATATTTCCTTGTTATTTTTGTTATTTCTTCTTATTTCCATGAGTTTTAAGATGTCTTCCATCATCCATTTCTTGCGCCCTATTATTTTTAGTTTTGGGATTATTATTGTTGTTAGTTCTTGACTGTTCTTGTTCTTGACTGATTTCTTTTATATTTTCAATTGGTCACTGACGTCTTGAAATAATATTGCATTGCCATATCGGGCAATGCATCGAATCTGTTCTTTACCTCTACGTTGAATTAACTTTTATCTCCTCACTCTTCAGTGGCTGTAGATCAAATTTTGCGTTTCTATTTGTATAATTGACTTTCTTTAAGTTTATATGTAAATTGCCTATGGTTGCGGTAGCAATCAGCGATTTGTAGGGGGACATAAACATCAAATATTGTTACAAGGGAGGTAACTAGAAATTGAAAAAGAAAATGGTATACCTAGCGACATTACCTCAAACTAACATAAGTATCTTATATTTGTAGTTTGGAAATAAAACAATTAATACTGCAGTCAAATTTTGTAATCTTGCGAAGAAAGCTATTAAAGTGTTTATAAAACATTTGTTTAATCTTTTTCTACTTATATTTTATAATCAACTTTTTCAATTTTACGTTTATGTTTAATCATTAAAACTGTACTTTTAATGATAGTACATCGGCAGCGTGCAACATGTTTCCCCTCTGTGGGGAAACAACATTTTTTTACTGGCCTCTTAAGGCCACCCACAATTTAAAGAAAATTTACTTACATTAATGGCGAAAGACCTTGGAAGTCTATGGGGTTTATGTTGATAAATACGTTTAGAGGAAATGTCATTTATGTTTGTAAATTTCATTCAATTTGAACAAATAGTTCTCTCTCTCTCTCTCTCTCTCTCTCTCTCTCTCTCTCTCTCTCTCTCTCTCTCTCTCTCTCTCTCTCTCTCTCTCTCTCTCTCTCTCTCTCCCAAATGCTGGTGCAATCACGTTTGCTTAGAGAATATTTAAAATATCATAATAACATGATAGTAATGACTTGATGGGTGCCTCCTTCCCTCCGCTAGCCTATGGGACACCCTTGGGCATGGTGGAGTACCCGTTTAGCCTCCCGATCAGGGTTACGTGAAGCCATGGGTGCAGGTGGTGGATGAAGTTGAAGAGCAGTCGACAGATAGTTGTAGGTTATGGTCTCCACAGCTTCACGACGGAATGCAGATGATCTCTTTTTTGGGAGACATTGGCTACGGTCATCGACCAGTATGGTCACTGCTGGGAAGGAAAGCAATGGCAAACTACCTTCTTTACAGATGCCAAAAATATCATGTACTGAAGTCTTATCGATAATCAGAGAAACGGCGTAAATGGATGCTCTATAGGAGCAGCCTCGTCCGGTAGGGGTAGTCATGTGCACCAGGTGACTCCAGACCGCCATCAGGAGACTGAGTGCAAAAGAATATCAACATTGAAAGTAGGAACTTGGAATGTAAGAACTATGAGTGGGGATGGGAAATTTGATAACATTAAGAATGATATGAGAAGACTAAATATTAACCTGTTAAGTATATGCGAGATCAAAGGACAAGAATGGGCATTATACCATCTGAGGAATATCGAATAATCTATTCTGATGGAGACAAACAACAGCGAGGAGTAGCATAATGGATACAGAGAGAGAAAAATCGATCAAAGGAAATTGGACTATCAGACAAGAGTGTTACTGGTGAAGTTGAGTGGAAGGATTTTTGATGTCAACGTCATACAAGTTTATGCACCAACAGCAGACAGTAGTGATGACAGCATCGATGCATTTTATAGTGATTTAGAGAAAGCCTTCAAGAAATGCAAGAATTCTGAAGTAACTATCATAATGGGTGACTTGAATGCCAAAGTTGGAAATCAACAGGACGGATGCATAGTGCGCAAGTATGAACTAGGGCAGGGGTCACCAAACTTTTTTTCAAGGCGAGCCGGATAACTGACAAAATGACGAGCGCGGGCCGGATAATTGACAAAATGACGAGCGCGGGCCGGATACTCATTCTGTACAATACTTGCGCCGCCACCGTGGCGAAGATCTTACGGACGCGGTTCGTAATCCCGTATACCCACGTTCGAAATACAGCTGCGAGCGAATTGGCAGCAGACAACGTTGCGCTGGTTTTTACGCTATGTTATGGATGCCGGTCGTTCGATAAGCAATGGTAAACTACTGAACGTAAACTTGCCAAGACATCAACAACAGCAAACAATGCTGGTGTTGACTGTAAACGTAATGTAAAGGATATACAACTAACTTTAACAATAATTGCAATCTAGAACGAGAGCTCTGGGAAAAAAGACGAAAAACTAAGTTAATCATGGAAAGGGCGTGCAATGCACACAAACAAACAAACAAACAAACAAACAAGCAAACAAAGACAACCAACATATTTATATTTATTTACTAAACAAAGTTATCAAAGAAGGCGACGTTAGAAAAAAGATAGTTACATCAGACCTATTGTGCACATTTCCGAATCTCACAAACTAAGCAGCAAAAGAGGATAGTGAGTTTTGTGAAACTGACGTGTGGCTTTCAAAATACCATCAATGTTTGGTTTGGAATTGCTGCATCCAGTCAAGAGAATTGCTTTCAAATGTTCATCAGTCAATCTCATTCGATGTGGTGACTTCACAGACTTCCTGTTTGAAAATGTTAGCTCACAGACATATGTTGTTCCAAACAATGATGTCATACCAGCGGCAAATTTCTTAAGTTTCGGAAACTCAACATCAGGTAAGCAGCGGTACTTCCTTCTCAATGAGCTCCAACTGTAATTCAACTGGCACACCATTAAGGTTACAATCAAACGGATTCTGGAACAGAAGGATGTCACTCTCAAATCTGTCAAGATCTTAAAATCTCTCCAAACTCTTTGAAACAGTGAAAATGAGAAAGGTTTTCTCCTTCCAGTTGTGCTTCCAACAATGACAGCTTTCTTCGAAATCCTTTGATGGTTCTGTAGAGATCACAGACGAAGTAATACTTTCCCTGAAGTTTCAAGTTCAGTTCATTCATATCGACCAAAATTGACAACTTTGACAGCCAGGTAGGATCTGACAGCTGTAAGTCAGCTTTATCTTTTTCAGTGAGGAAAACATCTATTTCGTTTCGGAGCTTGTAAAAACGAAGCAGGACTTTACCGCAGCTGAGCCATCTGACTGATGTGTGATAAGTCAAGTCACAGAATTCAGAATCAATTTCTTCAAGAAAAGCCTAGAACTGACGGTGAATGAGTGCATGTTCACGAATGAAGTTCACGGCAGAAACTACTGGTTTCAGTACACAAGAAATATCTAAATCTTTCCCACAGAGTACTTGCTTATGTACGATGCAGTGTATGAACAGAGCGCCCGGAATTTGCAAATCTTCCAAATGAGTCCTGATCTGCCCCAACAGACCCTTCTTCACTCCAGTCATGTTTTTTCCCCTCATCAACTGTAACATCTCGAAGCTGATTCCACCGAAGGTTATAGTCTTGGAAAATTGTCTGCACTTCCACGAAAATGACTTTCCCAGTTGTTGTTCCATGCATGCTGCAAACGGACGCCAACTCTTCCGTTATCTGAAAGTCCAAATTGACATCACAAATGAACACGAGAAGTTGTGACGTACTCGAGAGATAAATAGACTCATCCAGCGCCAGAGAATACTACAACAAGTTCCTAGCTTGCTCGCGTATCTGTAGCACTATGTTCTCTCCAAATTCTTCTGTTCTCCGCACAACTGAACTTGCCGAAAGGCTGATAGTTCCAAACAAATCGGCTTTCTCAGGACACAAGTCATTTGCTGCTTCGATCACACACAATCTTTAATGACGTTGCCATAAGTAAACGGTTTTCCTCGTTCTGCCATGTTATGCACTGTTTTGTAACTTGTACGAGTGACAGATTCATTTTCAGCAAATTTTCTCGTGAAGAGATTTCTTTGCATTTCAAAACCACGTTTAATGGTCTCATATTTCCCAGAGCGTAATTTTCCAGAAAACTTGTAATATGTTGATGGATGTTTTTTTCGTAGTGACGTTGAAGATTGTATTCTTTCAAAACGGCAACACTTTCGCTGCATATTACGCAGCTGGTTTTCTGGTCCTTTGTTTCCACAAAGAAGTACTTTGCTCCTCACTCGACGTCCACTTTTCTTTTCCTACTAGCCATAACTAAGGGTGAAGTACACGGGATCTGAAAATGAAAAAGGCATTACATTAGAAACATAATTAAAATCCGATTGAAACAAAAGAAAAGCAGAGGACTAGGGGTCACTGGTGAAGCTACAGCTCATCGAAGGTACATATACAGTTTATAGGTACCTTTGTGTAACCGCACATAGATGATAGAGATAATAGCACAACGCCGACTGTTCATGGGCCGTAGAAGAAGAGAGGAACAAGAAGACAAAGAGAATCTCATTCTATCTCTACGGCTAACAAGTAAAAAACAACGATTTAGACATATCAGAAGAAATTCAGGTCAGTGTACAGGGAATCAGAATAATGCGATTATAAAGATACAACAACGTCTGATTAATAATGTCAATGCCCTAATATATAAAATTCATGATTAGATGCAATGACAAAATAGGCATCCCCACGAATAAACATACACATGATCATCCTTCATAGCACCATTGATATTCCATCACAGCTTGGGTAGTCATCCAACACAGTACCAGTGATCTTCCATCACAGCATGGGTAGTCATCCAACACAGTACCAGTGATCCTCATCACAGCATGGATAATCATCCAACACTGTAACTGTAATCTGATACACAACACCAGCAATTATCAGACAACAAGATGGAACAAAGGTCATTCATTCAGTAGCATGTCCTTTGCAGAACCTCGCTACCATAACAACCTTCCGGAAAACATCTCGATCATAAGCAAGATTTCCCGCTTCAGATACATCCATCTGGAGATCATCCGCCACATCCTGCACCCATCTTCTCCTTGGCCTTCCTCTTCCTCTCTTCCCAGGCATATATCCCTCCATTATTGTTCTCAGGCACAGGCATAGCTATTATATTCCTATATTCCTATTTAAACTATGAAGGTTCGTTCAAAACTCACCCCACAGCAGATAATCGTCAATCCACAATCAAGATCCTCTTGGATCTTTTGGATCTTCGCAAGGCCTGTCTACCCTCTCAACTGCGGTCTGGAAAAACAGTGGCTACGCTCGGCCGTGCCTGGGGCATGTTCGCCCATCTACTTGGTAGTGGCTCAGGGGTTTAAGTTCAAACCCTCTTCTGAAAATTAAGCATCTCTTCGGCCTAAGTTGTTCCCAAGACCAAAGAGGCGGGAACATGGCTTTACTGGGCTGTTATAGGCACGCCAACACAACATCCCAGCATCCTATACATTTTTTACCAGGGTATCAAGGTATATGCTACTCCATACTCTTGTAGAGTCGCGGCAGGCGGCTTCATTTGGTAATAGAATATATCTCATAATAAGGTTCGCAAAATTTATAAATAGGGCCACCTAAATAAACAACCTAGTGCAGCCAGGAGGTCTCCGCATGTGTGAAGATCTCCTATTATTCTAAACATAATATTTACATTTAAACTGTATCACAACGTCTCGTGTTTCATAGTTATATCAAGCAAGTTCGAGTACCGACGGCGGGCCGGATGAAATGACGTCGCGGGTCGGATCCGGCCCGTGGGCCGTAGTTTGGTGACCTCTTGTCTAGGTGATAGGAATGAGAGAGATGACGATTAATAGGCGAAGTGAGTAGGACAAAACCTGGTCTGGCACAATCAAGGCCTGCATGCACTTATTTTCGCACTGGCGAAAGGCCATGCAAGCTTATAGCGCTTATGGTGACAAATATTACAAATAGTCTCCCCCCCCCTGCCCATTCTACCTCCCTTCTCTCTCTCTCTCTCTCTCTCTCCTCTCTCTCTCCCTCCCTCCCCCCCCCTCTCTCTCTCTCTCTCTCTCTCTCTCTCTGCTAAATGCTGGTGCAATTACGTTTGCTTAGAGAATATTTCAAATATCATAATAACATGATAGTAATGCCTTGATTAATCACTACACTTATGTTCAAGAATTCTGCCGAATTTTTTGTTTTCGCATATCCTATTTACATCGCTGTCAACAACAGCATTTTACCGCTGTTGTTGATGTCTTTGCAAGATTACGCACAGTATTTTGCATTGCTTACTGAGCGACAATCTCAGATACCCCTGTAAGTAACCAACGCGACCCGATTCCCTACAAAATCTAGCGCAGCTGTTTCCCCACACGTGGATATACGGGATTACGGAGAAAATCGTTAACACCTTCGCCAGGGAGACGTCTCCGCGGAATTGCTAGATATCTAAAAGAAAAACACCCCGACAAACAAAATTGATGGTCCTTCATTATTATTCTGATGATCATATTGGTCTTGTCTTGTATCATCATAAAGGTCTTTCATATAATCTGACCACGCATGTAAAATCTGATCTTTTTTCTATTATGATTTTGCCATCTTTGGTTTATAGGCAACCTGTTGATGTGTCTGTTCGTTTGTTAGTGATGTCATTAATTCTTTTGTGCATTAATTTGGTATTCTGGGTGTTGTGTTGGTTTTCAATTTCCTTGCAATTTTCCTCAAGCCATGTTTCTTTTGCCTCTTTGCATAGCAGTAGCTTCCTAATTTTCTTGTGAATCTCTTCGTATATTTCCTTGTTATTTTTGTTATTTCTTCTTATTTCCATGAGTTTTAAGATGTCTTCCATCATCCATTTCTTGCGCCCTATTATCTTTATTTTTGGGATTATTATTGTTGTTAGTTCTTGACTGTTCTTGTTCTTGACTGATTTCTTTTATATTTTCAATTGGTCACTGACGTCTTGAAATAATATTGCATTGTCATATCGGACAATGCATCGAATCTGTTCTTTACCTCTACGTTGAATTAACATTTATCGCCTCACTCTTCAGTGGCTGTAGATCAAATTTTGCGTTTCTATTTGTATAATTGACTTTCTTTAAGTTTATATGTAAATTGCCTAAGATTAATCTATGGTTGCAGTAGCAATCAGCGCTTTGTAGAGGGACACAAACATCTAATATTGTTACAAGGGAGGTAACTAAAAATTGAAAAAGAAAATGGTATACCTAGCTACAATACCTTTCACAAACATAAAAATCTTCTATTTGTATTTGAGAAATTAAAAAGTTAATACCGCAGTCAATTTTTTTAATCGTGAGATGAAAGCTTTTAAAGTTTTTATACAACATTTGTTTAATCTTATTTTACTTATATTTTAAAATCGACTTTTTCAATTCTTCGTTTATATTTAATTATTAAAACTGTACTTCTAATGATAGTATCATGAGTGCACTAAACTAATATCTCCTCTGTGGGGAAACATTTTTTTTACTGGCCTTTTAAGGCCACCCACAATTTAAAGAAAATTTACTTACATTAACGGCGAAAGACCTTGGAAGTCTATGGGGTTTATGTTGATAAATACGTTTAGAGGAAATGTCATTTATGTTTGTAAATTTCATTCAATTTGAACAAATAGCTCTCTCTCTCTCTCTCTCTCTCTCTCTCTCTCTCTCTCTCTCTCTCTCTCTCTCTCTCTCTCTCTCTCTCTCTCTCCCAAATGCTGGTGCAATTACGTTTGCTTAGAGAATATTTAAAATATCTTAATAACATGATAGTAATGCCTTGATGGGTGCCTCCTTCCCTCCGCTAGCCTATGGGACACCCTTGGGCAAGGTGGAGTACCCGTTTAGCCTCCCGATCAGGGTTACGTGAAGCCATGGGTGCAGGTGGTGGATGAAGTTGAAGAGCAGCCGACAGATAGTTGTAGGTTATGGTCTCCAGCTTCACGACGGAAGGCAGAGGATCTGTTTTTTAGGAGACATTGGCTACGGTCATCGACCAGTATGGTCACTGCTGGGAAGGAAAGCAATGGCAAACTACCTTCTTTACAGATGCCAAGAATATCATGTACTGAAGTCTTATCGATAATCAGAGAAACGGCGTAAATGGGTGCTCCACAGGAGCAGCTTCGCCCGGTAGGGGTAGTCATGTGCATCAGGTGATTCCAGACCGTCATCAGGAGAATGAGTGCAAAAGAATATCAACATTGAAAGTAGGAACTTGGAATTCAAGAACTAAGTGTGGGGATGGGAAATTTGATAACATTAAGAATAAAATGAGAAGACTAAATATTAACCTGTTAAGTATATGCGAGATCAAAGGACAAGAATGGGCATTATACCATCTGAGGAATATCGAATAATCTATTCTGATGGAGAGAAACAACAGCGAGGTGTAGCATAATGGATACAGAGAGAGAGAGAAAAATCGATCAAAGGATATTGGACTGTATCAGACAGAGTGTTACTGGTGAAGTTGAGTGGAAGGATTTTTGATGTCAACGTCATACAAGTTTATGCACCAACAGCAGACAGTAGTGATGACAGCATCGATGAATTTTATAGTGATTTAGAGAAAGCCTTCAAGAAATGCAAGAATTCTGAAGTAACTATCATAATGAGTGACTTGAATGCCAAAGTTGGAAATCAACGGGACGGATGCATAGTGGGCAAGTATGGACTAGGGCAGGGGTCACCAAACTTTTTTCACGGCGGGCCGGATAACTGACAAAATGACGAGCGCGGGCCGGTTAATTGACAAAATGACGAGCGCGGGCCGGATACTCATTCTGTACAATACTTGCGCCGCCACCGTGGCGAAGATCTTACGGACGCGGTTCGTAATCCCGTATACCCACGTTCGAAATACAGCTGTGAGCGATTTGGCAGCAGACAACGTTGCGCTGGTTTTTACGCTATGTTATGGATGCCGGTCGTTCGATAAGCAATGGTAAACTACTGAACGTAAACTTGCCAAGACATCAATAACAGCAAACAATGCTGGTGTTGACTGTAAACGTCATGTAAAGGATATACAACTAACTTTAACAATAATTGCAATCTAGAACGAAAGCTCTGGGAAAAAAGACGAAAAACTAAGTTAATCATGGAAAGGGCGTGCAATGCACACAAACAAACAAACAAACAAACAAGCAAACAAAGACAACCAACATATTTATATTTATTTACTAAACAAAGTTATCAAAGAAGGCGACGTTAGAAAAAAGATAGTTACATCAGACCTATTGTGCACATTTCCGAATCTCACAAACTAAGCAGCAAAAGAGGATAGTGAGTTTTGTGAAACTGACGTGTGGCTTTCAAAATACCATCAATGTTTGGTTTGGAATTGCTGCATCCAATCAAGAGAATTGCTTTCAAATGTTCATCAGTCAATCTCATTCGATGTGGTGACTTCATAGACTTCCTGTTTGAAAATGTTAGCTCACAGACATATGTTGTTCCAAACAATGATGTCATACCAGCGGCAAATTTCTTAAGTTTCGGAAACTCAACATCAGGTAAGCAGCGGTACTTCCTTCTCAATGAGCTCCAACTGTAATTCAACTGGCACACCATTAAGGTTACAATCAAACGGATTCTGGAACAGAAGGATGTCACTCTCAAATCTGTCAAGATCTTAAAATCTCTCCAAACTCTTTGAAACAGTGAAAATGAGAAAGGTTTTCTCCTTCCAGTTGTGCTTCCAACAATGACAGCTTTCTTCGAAATCCTTTGATGGTTCTGTAGAGATCACAGACGAAGTAATACTTTCCCTGAAGTTTCAAGTTCAGTTCATTCATATCGACCAAAATTGACGACTTTGACAGCCAGGTAGGATCTGACAGCTGTAAGTCAGCTTTATCTTTTTCAGTGAGGAAAACATCTATTTCGTTTCGGAGCTTGTAAAAACGAAGCAGGACTTTACCGCAGCTGAGCCATCTGACTGATGTGTGATAAGGCAAGTCACAGAATTCAGAATCAATTTCTTCAAGAAAAGCCTAGAACTTACGGTGAATGAGTGCATGTTCACGAATGAAGTTCACGGCAGAAACTACTGGTTTCAGTACACAAGAAATATCTAAATCTTTCCCACAGAGTACTTGCTTATGTACGATGCAGTGTATGAACAGAGCGCCCGGAATTTGCAAATCTTCCAAATGAGTCCTGATCTGCCCCAACAGACCCTTCTTCACTCCAGTCATGTTTTTTCCCCTCATCAACTGTAACATCTCGAAGCTGATTCCACCGAAGGTTATAGTCTTGGAAAATTGTTTGCACTTCCACGAAAATGACTTTCCCAGTTGTTGTTCCATGCATGCTGCAAACGGACGCCAACTCTTCCGTTATCTGAAAGTCCAAATTGACATCACAAATGAACACGAGAAGTTCTGACGTACTCGAGAGATAAATAGACTCATCCAGCGCCAGAGAATACTACAACAAGTTCCTAGCTTGCTCGCGTATCTGTAGCACTATGTTCTCTCCAAATTCTTCTGTTCTCCGCACAACTGAACTTGCCGAAAGGCTGATAGTTCCAAACAAATCGGCTTTCTCAGGACACAAGTCATTTGCTGCTTCGATCACACACACTCTTTAATGACGTTGCCATTAGTAAACGGTTTTCCTCGTTCTGCCATGTTATGCACTGTTTTGTAACTTGTACGAGTGACAGATTCATTTTCAGCAAATTTTCTCGTGAAGAGATTTCTTTGCATTTCAAAACCACGTTTAATGGTCTCATATTTCCCAGAGCGTAATTTTCCAGAAAACTTGTAATATGTTGATGGATGTTTTTTTCGTAGTGACGTTGAAGATTGTATTCTTTCAAAACGGCAACACTTTCGCTGCATATTACGCAGCTGGTTTTCTGGTCCTTTGTTTCCACAAAGAAGTACTTTGCTCCTCACTCGACGTCCACTTTTCTTTTCCTACTAGCCATAACTAAGGGTGAAGTACACGGGATCTGAAAATGAAAAAGGCATTACATTAGAAACATAATTAAAATCCTATTGAAACAAAAGAAAAGCAGAGGACTAGGGGTCACTGGTGAAGCTACAGCTCATCGAAGGTACATATACAGTTTATAGGTACCTTTGTGTAACCGCACAGAGATTATAGAGATAATAGCACAACGCCGACTGTTCATGGGCCGTAGAAGAAGAGAGGAACAAGAAGACAAAGAGAATCTCATTCTATCTCTACGGCTAACAAGTAAAAAACAACGATTTAGAAATATCAGAAGAAATTCAGGTCAGTGTACAGGGAATCAGAATAATGCGATTATAAAGATACAACAACGTCTGATTAATAATGTCAATGCCCTAATATATAAAATTCATGATTAGATGCAATGACAAAATAGGCATCCCCACGAATAAACATACACATGATCATCCTTCATAGCACCATTGATATTCCATCACAGCTTGGGTAGTCATCCAACACAGTACCAGTGATCTTCCATCACAGCATGGGTAGTCATCCAACACAGTACCAGTGATCCTCATCACAGCATGGATAATCATCCAACACTGTAACTGTAATCTGATACACAACACCAGCAATTATCAGACAACAAGATGGAACAAAGGTCATTCATTCAGTAGCATGTCCTTTGCAGAACCTCGCTGCCATAACAACCTTCCGGAAAACCTCTCGATCATAAGCAAGATTTCCCGCTTCAGATACATCCATCTGGAGATCATCCGCCACATCCTGCACCCATCTTCTCCTTGGCCTTCCTCTTCCTCTCTTCCCAGGCATATATCCCTCCATTATTGTTCTCAGGCACAGGCATAGCTATTATATTCCTATATTCCTATTTAAACTATGAAGGTTCGTTCAAAACTCACCCCACAGCAGATAATCGTCAATCCACAATCAAGATCCTCTTGGATCTTTTGGATCTTCGCAAGGCCTGTCTACCCTCTCAACTGCGGTCTGGAAAAACAGTGGCTACGCTCGGCCGTGCCTGGGGCATGTTCGCCCATCTACTTGGTAGTGGCTCAGGGGTTTAAGTTCAAACCCTCTTCTGAAAATTAAGCATCAGCATCTCTTCGGCCTAAGTTGTTCCCAAGACCAAAGAGGCGGGAACATGGCTTTACTGGGCTGTTATAGGCACGCCAACACAACATCCCAGCATCCTATACATTTTTTACCAGGGTATCAAGGTATATGCTACTCCATACTCTTTTAGAGGCGCGGCAGGCGGCTTCATTTGGTAATAGAATATATCTGATAATAAGGTTCGCAAAATTTATAAATAGGGCCACCTAAATAAACAACCTAGTGCAGCCAGGAGGTCTCCGCATGTGTGAAGATCTCCTATTATTCTAAACATAATATTTACATTTAAACTGTATCACAACGTCTCGTGTTTCATAGTTATATCAAGCAAGTTCGAGTACCGACGGCGGGCCGGATGAAATGACGTCGCGGGTCGGATCCGGCCCGTGGGCCGTAGTTTGGTGACCTCTTGTCTAGGTGATAGGAATGAGAGAGATGACGATTAATAGGCGAAGTGAATAGGACAAAACCTGGTCTGGCACAATCAAGGCCTGCATGCACGTATTTTCGCACTGGCGAAAGGCCATACAAGCTTATAGCGCTTATGTTGACAAATATTACAAATAGTTCCCCCCCCCAACTCTTCCTCCCTTCTCTCTCTCTCTCTCTCTCTCTCTCTCTCTCTCTCTCTCTCTCTCTCTCTCTCTCTCTCTCTCTCTCTCTCTCTCTCTGCTAAATGCTGGTGCAATTACGTTTGCTTAGAGAATATTTCAAATATCATAATAACATGATAGTAATGCCTTGATTGATCACTACACTTATGTTCAAGAATTCTGCCGAATTTTTTGTTTTCGCATATCCTATTTACATCGCTGTCAACAACAGCATTTTACCGTTGTTGTTGATGTCTTTGCAAGATTACGCACAGTATTTTGCATTGCTTACTGAGCGACAATCTCAGATACCCCTGTAAGTAACCAACACGACCCGATTCCCTACCGAATCTCGCGCAGCTGTTTCCCCACACGTGGATATACGGGATTACGGAGAAAATCGTTAACACCTTCGCCAGGGAGACGGCTCCGCGGAATTGCTAGATATCTAAAAGAAAAACACCCCGACAAACAAAATTGATGGTCCTTCATTATTATTCTGATGATCATATTGTTCTTGTCTTGTATCATCATAAAGGTCTTTCACATAATCTGACCACCCATGTAAAATCTGATCTTTTTTCTATTATGATTTTGCCATCGTAGGTTTATAGGCAACCTGTTGATGTGTGTGTTCTTTTGTTAGTGATGTCTTTAATTCTTTTGTGCATTAATTTGGTATTCTGGGTGTTGTGTTGGTTTTCAATTTCCTTGCAATTTTCCTCAAGCCATGTTTCTTTTGCCTCTTTGCATAGCAGTAGCTTCCTAATTTTCCTGTGAATCTCTTCGTATATTTCCTTGTTATTTTTGTTATTTCTTCTTATTTCCATGAGTTTTAAGATGTCTTCCATCATCCATTTCTTGCGCCCTATTATCTTTATTTTTGGGATTATTATTGTTGTTAGTTCTTGACTGTCCTTGTTCTTGACTGATTTCTTTTATATTTTCAATTGGTCACTGACGTCTTGAAATAATATTGCATTACCATATCGGGCAATGCATCGAATCTGTTCTTTACCTCTACGTTGAATTAACTTTTATCTCCTCACTCTTCAGTGGCTGTAGATCAAATTTTGCGTTTCTATTTGTATAATTGACTTTCTTTAAGTTTATATGAGTAGTTAGAAAGGCGCAAAACGGGTAGGATTTGCCGGATTAATCCGGCAAATGACCTTGACCTCGGCTGATTTTCACTCCCCCTCGGTCATGAAGTTGGGTGGGGTAAGGGGTGGTATCTAGGTCATATCTAAGGGCGATAATTCTAAGATTGTATGTTTCTAATGGCAGATAACTATTGAGTGGGTGTATACAAATTTTAATTAATTATTATAAAATAAAATGAAATAAATAAAAAATAAAAATAAATAACGACGGGGTGCGGGGTGGTGGCGAGGGGGTGGGCGCGTGGGGTGAGGCTAGGCGGTTCGGGTTTAAACACTATCAGGTATATAATAGTTTTTATTAAATCATGTATAAACAATACAGGGCATATTAAATAAGTAGCGGCATAGTGGAAAATTCTGGAAGGTAGTACAGGAGAGTTATACGTCGGCAAGTGTGGGAAAATCTCCGGCGGGTGTGACGGTGGTCGGTTCATAACAGACGTGGAGGGGGTGCATACGGAAAAGTCATTAAGTAAAGGGTTGTAAAAACGTGGGTGAGTGGTGTGTTAAAATATTTTGAACTGTTAGCGCATTGGTGGTGTACGTTAGTACGAATAGAAGGAATAGGTGCGGTGGGGATAGTACTGGGTATGGGTTAGTGAAATTAGTTGATAAGGGTGGTTATTAGTGCTATGTAGATGTTCATAGTAGCTTATTCACTAACATAACACGTGTTACAAATGAAACCTTGAAAACTAAAGATCGCTGATTGTAATGGATATAGTGTAGTATCATTCGGTGGTAAGGGGTGGATACCAGGTATTAGTGGTCAACAGAGGGTCAATCAGTGGTCAAGTAAGGAAAATTTTAGAGAAAATTGGTCGTAGCGACATGGTGATGGTTAAAGGATGGTAAATTAGTGGTAAATTAGTGGTCAAGCAGTGGTCAAGCAGTGGTCAAGCGGTGGTCAAGTAAGGAAAATGTTAGGGAAAATTGGTCGTAGCGACATGGTGATGGTTAAAGGGTGGTCAAGTAGTGGTCAACCAATGGTCAAGTAGTGGTCAAGTGAGGAAATTTTAGGGAAAAGTGGTTATAATGATATGGTGATGATTAAAGGGTGGTAAATTAGTGGTCAAGTAGTGGTAAACCAATGGTCAAGTAGTGGTCAAGTGGTCGAGTGACCACTTAAATTGTAGAGGACGATGTCCCTAAGATTATGGTAGTGGTTAAAGTGATCGATGACATGGTCAAGTAGCGGTCAACCAGTGGTCAAGTGGTCGAATGAACACTTAAAAGGTAGAGAAAAGTACGTATATTGAAACGGTGATGGTAAAATGGTCGACAACGTGGTCAAGTAGTGGTCAAGTGGTCGAGTAACCACTTAAATTGTAGAGGACGATGTCCCTAAGATTATGGTAGTGGTTAAAGTGATCGATTACGTGGTCAATCAGTGGTCAAGTAGTGGTCAAATAGTCGAGTGACCGCTTAAATTGTAGAGGAAAGTACGTGTAGTGAAACAGTGATGGATAATTTAAGTAGTGACGTTGTCAAGTAGTGGTCAAGTAGTGGCCAAGTACCGGTCAAGTAGTGGTTAAGTGGTCGAGTGACCACTTAAATTGTCAGGGAAAGTACGTGTAGTGAACTTGTGTTGGTTAAAGTGATCGATGACTTGGTCAAGAGGTGGCCAAGTAGTGGTAAATGGGCAAGTGACTACTTAAATTGTCAGTGAAAGTAGGTATAGTGACATGGTGATGATCAAGATTTGGTCAAGTGGTGTTCAAGTACTGGTCAAGTAGTGGTCAAGGGTCAAGGGGTGGTCAACCGACCCCTTAAGTTGTAGGGGAAGGTACTGTAGTGACAGTAGTGGTTAAAGTGAGCGATAACATGATCAAGACGTTATGCCGACTGGTAAGTTCAGAAAGTAGTGTCCTTATTATCGGCAATTTCCCGACAGGAGCGCTTCGACTACTGATTTTGTATTGGTCAATACCACCTAGAGGTACACTCGACACACATGGACAATAGTTACAGCCGGTCAAAGATGGCGTCGCACCCTATCACACATGGGTAATTGCTACAACCAGACTACGTCTCATTCGCTAAAACTGGTCAAATATGGACTTGCAGTCGATCCCATGTGTAATGTACATCCAAGAAAAGGCTCACTGACTAAAACAATCAAAGAATTCCCTGCTTCCGATAACATGTATAATGGTACAGCCAGAACACGGGGTTAATGATTCAACCGGTCAAAGATGGCGATGGATCCAGTGACACGCATAACGATACACGTGGAACACGTCGCTAATAACCGAAATGTTCAAAGACGGCGGCGAATCCGGTCACAGGGGTAATGGTACATCTTATACACGTGGTTAAGAGGGAAACTATAGAAAAAGGGTGTCCTATCGGTTGTCGAGTCAAGGAACCTAACGTATGATGATCACTGTGTATAGGAGTGAATACACTGCATCATCAACATTGCATCCGAAGGCTAAAAGGGTCACCCTTCTCTCTCTCTCTCTCTCTCTCTCTCTCTCTCTCTCTCTCTCTCTCTCTCTCTCTCTCTCTCCTTTCTATAACCGTGTAGTCCTAGTGTTATCCGGTTACACCAAAGGACACTCGGGCATCAATAAAACACAAACTGGTCTCGAAAACCCCATACTCGCATGTAAACAAATCACCAGTGTCCAACTAAGCCTTTCTCATATTCATAGTACAGAGCTGTGATCACCGAGGCTAGTCGGGGAAATCGTATCTGTACGTAACAACTATCGGGTCATACAGCGACGAGTGGGTGGTGGGTGTTAACAGATGCACACAAACACAACAAACTGCCCCGATTCAACCTTAGGCAATGCACGTAACATGACAGGTCACATGTCCGCCGTCATCATCAGCGACGTTATCACGTATCAAATTAGATAGCCACACTTTCATTTCCTTTCTGTGTGTCCATAGTGTCTTTACATCTTTCTCCAGAAAAACATTTCCAAGACCAATATATGTTTTTTGTCAGTGTACCTGCTCAGTGCCACACTTCACAACCAGACAAAAATACACGTTCTATGTACCACTTCAACCGTCAAATAAGAAAATATGTTAGACAAAATATTAAAATTATTGGTCAAATACAGAAATATATCACCCAAACTTATAAAAAGTAGGAACATATGTTAACCAAATGGAAAATATCTTAGCCAAATATGAAAATTTGTTAGCCAAATAGAAAATATATTGACCACGTAACGATATATCTTGTCCACACTTATGAAAAGTAGGGAAATTTGTTAGTCAAATCAGAAAAAAGATTGACCAAGTAACGAAATACCCAAACCAAACTTATGAAAAGTACGAAACTTTGTTAAGCAAGTATGAAAATGTATCGACTAAACAGAGAAATATATCACCCAAACTTATAAAAAGTAGGAACATATGTTAACCAAATGGAAAATATCTTGGGCAAATAGGAAAATTTGTTAGCCAAATGGGGAAAATATTGTCCAAGTAACGAAATATCCCCCAACAAACTTAGGAAAAGTACGAAACTTTGTTAAGCAAGTATGAAAAGGTATCGACCAAGTAGAGAAATATATCACCCAAACTTATAAAAAGTAGGAACATATGTTAACCACAGAGAAAATACCTTGGCCAAATAGGAAAATTTGTTAGCCAAATGAGAAAAAAGATTGACCAAGTAACGAAATACCCCCCAAGAAACGTATGAAAAGTACGAAACTTTGTTAAGCAAGTATGAAAAGGTATCGACCAAACAGAGAAATATATCACCTAAACTTATAAAAAGTAAGAACATATGTTAACCAAATGGAAAATATCTTGGCCAAATAGGAAAATTTGTTAGCCAAATGGGGAAAATATTGTCCAAGTAACGAAATATCCCCCAACAAACTTAGGAAAAGTACGAAACTTTGTTAAGCAAGTATGAAAAGGGATCGACCAAACAGAGAAATATATCACCCAAACTTATAAAAAGTAGGAACATATGTTAACCAAATGGAAAATATCTTGGCCAAATAATAAAATTTGTTAGCCAAATAGAAAAAAATATTGACCACGTAACGATATATCTTGTCCACACTTATGAAAAGTAGGAAAATTTGTTAGCCAAATGGGGAAAATATTGACCACGTAACGAAATACCCCCCAACAAACTTAGGAAAAGTACGAAAACTTTGTTAAGCAAGTATGAAAAGGTATCGACCAAACAGAGAAATATATCACCCAAACTTATAAAAAGTAGGAACATATGTTAACCAAATGGAAAATATCTTGGCCAAATAGGAAATATTGTTAGCCAAATAGAAAAAAATATTGACCACGTAACGATATATCTTGTCCACACTTATGAAAAGTAGGAAAATTTGTTAGCCAAATGGGGAAAATATTGACCACGTAACGAAATACCCCCCAACAAACTTAGGAAAAGTACGAAACTTTGTTAAACAAGTATGAAAAGGTATCGGCCAAACAGAGAAATATAACACCAAAACTTATGAAAAGTAGGAAACTTTGTTACCCAAAGTGAAAAAACCTAGGTCAAGTAAGAAAATTTTGATAGCCAAATGTGAAAAGTGTCGGCCAAATACAGAAATAGCTCAACCAAACTTATAAAACGTAGGAAAATTGTTATTCAAACGGGAAAGCTATTGAACAACTAGGAAAATGTGATAGTCAAAGAATAATAATATTGAACAAGTAATGAAATATATCATTCAAACTTATGAAAAGTAGGAAGCCTTGATAACCAAATGTGAAAAATATCACTCAAAGAGAGAAATAGCTCGCCCCAACGTATAAAAAGTAGGAAAATTGTCGACCAAAGGGGAAAACGTTAGACCAAATACAGAAATATCTCGACCAAACTTATAAAAATCTAGGAAAAAATTGTACCCAACACAACTAAAAGGCTGACTAAAGTTATAAATCCAAACTTATAAAAATAACCAAACAGGAAAACATATTGACCAAGTACACACATATATCAATCAAACTTATAAACTTGTCGTCCAAAGTGATAAAAAACAAAGAAAAAGGCTGTCAGCCAGTCTAAGAAATAGGTATGGAAAAGTAAGTCGACCAAGCTCAAAAAAAAAAAAGAAGAAAAAAAGGAAATAAAAATATAACTTCTGTAGTCTTGGTATTGGTATTTCTTAGATTGGCTGACAGCCTTTTTCTTTGTTTTTTATCACTTTGGACGACAAGTTTATAAGTTTGATTGATATATGTGTGTACTTGGTCAATATGTTTTCCTGTTTGGTTATTTTTATAAGTTCGGATTTATAACTTTAGTCAGCCTTTTAGTTGTGTTGGGTACTATTTTTTCCTAGATTTTTATAAGTTTGGTCGAGATATTTCTGTATTTGGTCTAACGTTTTCCCCTTTGGTCGACAATTTTCCTACTTTTTATACGTTGGGGCGAGCTATTTCTCTCTTTGAGTGATATTTTTCACATTTGGTTATCAAGGCTTCCTACTTTTCATAAGTTTGAATGATATATTTCATTACTTGTTCAATATTATTCTTCGTTGACTATCACATTTTCCTAGTTGTTCAATAGCTTTCCCGTTTGAATAACAATTTTCCTACGTTTTATAAGTTTGGTTGAGCTATTTCTGTATTTGGCCGACACTTTTCACATTTGGCTATCAAAATTTTCTTACTTGACCTAGGTTTTTTCACTTTGGGTAACAAAGTTTCCTACTTTTCATAAGTTTTGGTGTTATATTTCTCTGTTTGGCCGATACCTTTTCATACTTGTTTAACAAAGTTTCGTACTTTTCCTAAGTTTGTTGGGGGGTATTTCGTTACGTGGTCAATATTTTCCCCATTTGGCTAACAAATTTTCCTACTTTTCATAAGTGTGGACAAGATATATCGTTACGTGGTCAATATTTTTTTCTATTTGGCTAACAATATTTCCTATTTGGCCAAGCTATTTTCCATTTGGTTAACATATGTTCCTACTTTTTATAAGTTTGGGTGATATATTTCTCTGTTTGGTCGATACCTTTTCATACTTGCTTAACAAAGTTTTCGTACTTTTCCTAAGTTTGTTGGGGGGTATTTCGTTACGTGGTCAATATTTTCCCCATTTGGCTAACAAATTTTCCTACTTTTCATAAGTGTGGACAAGATATATCGTTACGTGGTCAATATTTTTTTCTATTTGGCTAACAAATTTTATTATTTGGCCAAGATATTTTCCATTTGGTTAACATATGTTCCTACTTTTTATAAGTTTGGGTGATATATTTCTCTGTTTGGTCGATACCTTTTCATACTTGCTTAACAAATTTTCGTACTTTTCCTAAGTTTGTTGGGGGATATTTCGTTACTTGGACAATATTTTCCCCATTTGGCTAACAAATTTTCCTATTTGGCCAAGATATTTTCCATTTGGTTAACATATGTTCTTACTTTTTATAAGTTTAGGTGATATATTTCTCTGTTTGGTCGATACCTTTTCATACTTGCTTAACAAAGTTTCGTACTTTTCATACGTTTCTTGGGGGGTATTTCGTTACTTGGTCAATCTTTTTTCTCATTTGGCTAACAAATTTTCCTATTTGGCCAAGGTATTTTCTCTGTGGTTAACATATGTTCCTACTTTTTATAAGTTTGGGTGATATATTTCTCTACTTGGTCGATACCTTTTCATACTTGCTTAACAAAGTTTCGTACTTTTCCTAAGTTTGTTGGGGGATATTTCGTTACTTGGACAATATTTTCCCCATTTGGCTAACAAATTTTCCTATTTGCCCAAGATATTTTCCATTTGGTTAACATATGTTCCTACTTTTTATAAGTTTAGGTGATATATTTCTCTGTTTGGACGATACCTTTTCATACTTGCTTTACAAAGTTTCGTACTTTTCATAAGTTTGGTTGGGGAATTTGGTTACTTGGTCAATCTTTTTTCTCCTTTGGCTAACAAATTTTCCTATTTGGCCAAGGTATTTTCCCTTTGGTTAAAATATGTTCCTACTTTTTATAAGTTTGGGTGATATATTTCTCTGTTTAGTCGATACATTTTCATACTTGCTTAACAAAGTTTCGTACTTTTCATAAGTTTGGTTTGGGTATTTCGTTACTTGGTCAATCTTTTTTCTGATTTGACTAACAAATTTCCCTACTTTTCATAAGTGTGGACAAGATATATCGTTACGTGGTCAATATATTTTCTATTTGGCTAACAAATTTTCCTATTTGGCTAAGATATTTTCCATTTGGTTAACATATGTTCCTACTTTTTATAAGTTTGGGTGATATATTTCTGTATTTGACCAATAATTTTAATATTTTGTCTAACATATTTTCTTATTTGACGGTTGAAGTGGTACATAGAACGTGTATTTTTGTCTGGTTGTGAAGTGTGGCACTGAGCAGGTACACTGACAAAAAACATATATTGGTCTTGGAAATGTTTTTCTGGAGAAAGATGTAAAGACACTATGGACACATAGAAAGGAAATGAAAGTGTGGCTATCTAATTTGATACGTGATAACGTCGCTGATGATGACGGGGGACATGTGACCTGTCATGTTACGTGCATTGCCTAAGGTTGAATCGGGGCAGTTTGTTGTGTTTGTGTGCATCTGTTAACACCCACCACCCACTCGTCGCTGTATGACCCGATAGTTGTTACGTACAGATACGATTTCCCCGACTAGCCTCGGTGATCACAGCTCTGTACTATGAATATGAGAAAGGCTTAGTCGGACACTGGTGATTTGTTTACATGCGAGTATGGGGTTTTCGAGACCAGTTTATGTTGTATTGATGCCCGAGTGTCCTTTGGTGTAACCGGATAACACTAGGACTACACGGTTATAGAAAGGAGAGAGAGAGAGAGAGAGAGAGAGAGAGAGAGAGAGAGAGAGAGAGAGAGAGAGAGAGAAGGGTGACCCTTTTAGCCTTCGGATGCAATGTTGATGATGCAGTGTATTCACTCCTATACACAGTGATCATCATACGTTAGGTTCCTTGACTCGACAACCGATAGGACACCCTTTTTCTATAGTTTCCCTCTTAACCACGTGTATAAGATGTACCATTACCCCTGTGACCGGATTCGCCGCCGTCTTTGAACATTTCGGTTATTAGCGACGTGTTCCACGTGTATCGTTATGCGTGTCACTGGATCCATCGCCATCTTTGACCGGTTGAATCATTAACCCCGTGTTCTGGCTGTACCATTATACATGTTATCGGAAGCAGGGAATTCTTTGATTGTTTTAGTCAGTGAGCCTTTTCTTGGATGTACATTACACATGGGATCGACTGCAAGTCCATATTTGACCAGTTTTAGCGAATGAGACGTAGTCTGGTTGTAGCAATTACCCATGTGTGATAGGGTGCGACGCCATCTTTGACCGGCTGTAACTATTGTCCATGTGTGTCGAGTGTACCTCTAGGTGGTATTGACCAATACAAAATCAGTAGTCGAAGCGCTCCTGTCGGGAAATTGCCGATAATAAGGACACTACTTTCTGAACTTACCAGTCGGCATAACGTCTTGATCATGTTATCGCTCACTTTAACCACTACTGTCACTACAGTACCTTCCCCTACAACTTAAGGGGTCGGTTGACCACCCCTTGACCCTTGACCACTACTTGACCAGTACTTGAACACCACTTGACCAAATCTTGATCATCACCATGTCACTATACCTACTTTCACTGACAATTTAAGTAGTCACTTGCCCATTTACCACTACTTGGCCACCTCTTGACCAAGTCATCGATCACTTTAACCAACACAAGTTCACTACACGTACTTTCCCTGACAATTTAAGTGGTCACTCGACCACTTAACCACTACTTGACCGGTACTTGGCCACTACTTGACCACTACTTGACAACGTCACTACTTAAATTATCCATCACTGTTTCACTACACGTACTTTCCTCTACAATTTAAGCGGTCACTCGACTATTTGACCACTACTTGACCACTGATTGACCACGTAATCGATCACTTTAACCACTACCATAATCTTAGGGACATCGTCCTCTACAATTTAAGTGGTTACTCGACCACTTGACCACTACTTGACCACGTTGTCGACCATTTTACCATCACCGTTTCAATATACGTACTTTTCTCTACCTTTTAAGTGTTCATTCGACCACTTGACCACTGGTTGACCGCTACTTGACCATGTCATCGATCACTTTAACCACTACCATAATCTTAGGGACATCGTCCTCTACAATTTAAGTGGTCACTCGACCACTTGACCACTACTTGACCATTGGTTTACCACTACTTGACCACTAATTTACCACCCTTTAATCATCACCATATCATTATAACCACTTTTCCCTAAAATTTCCTCACTTGACCACTACTTGACCATTGGTTGACCACTACTTGACCACCCTTTAACCATCACCATGTCGCTACGACCAATTTTCCCTAACATTTTCCTTACTTGACCACCGCTTGACCACTGCTTGACCACTGCTTGACCACTAATTTACCACTAATTTACCATCCTTTAACCATCACCATGTCGCTACGACCAATTTTCTCTAAAATTTTCCTTACTTGACCACTGATTGACCCTCTGTTGACCACTAATACCTGGTATCCACCCCTTACCACCGAATGATACTACACTATATCCATTACAATCAGCGATCTTTAGTTTTCAAGGTTTCATTTGTAACACGTGTTATGTTAGTGAATAAGCTACTATGAACATCTACATAGCACTAATAACCACCCTTATCAACTAATTTCACTAACCCATACCCACTACTATCCCCACCGCACCTATTCCTTCTATTCGTACTAATGTACACCACCAATGCGCTAACAGTTCAAAATATTTTAACACACCACTCACCCACGTTTTTACAACCCTTTACTTAATGACTTTTCCGTATGCACCCCCTCCACGTCTGTTATGAACCGACCACCGTCACACCCGCCGGAGATTTTCCCACACTTGCCGACGTATAACTCTCCTGTACTACCTTCCAGAATTTTCCACTATGCCTCTACTTATTTAATATGCCCTGTATTGTTTATACATGATTTAATAAAAATTATTATATACCTGATAGTGTTTAAACCCGAACCGCCTAGCCTCACCCCACGCGCCCACCCCCTCGCCACCACCCCGCACCCCGTCGTTATTTATTTTATTTTTTATTTATTTCATTTTATTTTATAATAATTAATTAAAATTTGTATACACCCACTCAATAGTTATCTGCCCTTAGAAACATACAATCTTAGAATTATCGCCCTTAGATATGACCTAGATACCACCCCTTACCCCACCCAACTTCATGACCGAGGGGGAGTGAAAATCAGCCGAGGTCAAGGTCATTTGCCGGATTAATCCGGCAAATCCTACCCGTTTTGCGCCTTTCTAACTACTTATATGTAAATTGCCTAAGATTAATCTATGGTTGCGGTAGCAATCAGCGATTTGTAGGGGGACATAAACATCTAATATTGTTACAAGGGAGGTAACTAGAAATTGAAAAAGAAAATGGTATACCTAGCTACATTACCTCAAACTAACATAAAAATCTTTTATTTGTATTTTTAGAAATAAAACAATTAATACTGCAGTCAAATTTTGTAATCGTGCGAAGATAGCTATTAAAGTGTTTATAAAACACTAGCTGACCCTGCCCGGCTTCGCCCAGTCCCTGGTGGGAAGCATCTCATTTAATTCATATAAGTAGTCATATAAGTTCCTGTTCCCGACTGTCTATCTGTCTGTCTGTCTGTCTATCTGTCTGCCTGACCCTGTCCGGCTTCATTAAATTCATACAACAAAAAAAATGTAACTTAAAAGAACGTTCTACCACACACCATCCATTATTTTTAATGAAAACTCTTTCTAATCACCTGCATGACTACAGTAACTTCTTAAGCAAAAAAAGATGAGTTACAATGTTGTGCATCATTTTTATGAAAACTTTGAAAATGCCTTACAGATTGTATCATTATTTATTATAACTCATATGCCGGTACATAACTATGGACAAAGAGTTTATAAATCTTTGAAAACGATGCCACAATATGACTATAAGTTATACAGAAATGTTATGCCCCTTGAAATAACTTATACAGAGTTAGGTCCCCTGAGATATATGAAATTATGATGAAAAATGAAAAATGAAATAATACTGAGTAAGCAGGCGATTTCACACTAACAAAATATCACAGTTGACAGCTCTGGAATGAAAGGAAGGCGTGTAGAAAATTTCATCTCAATCGGATGGGCCGTTCGCGAACAAATAAAGGACATACATACATACATACAGAGATACATAAATACGGACGCACATCCTAATTTATATATAAGATTTGTTTAATCTTTTTCTACTTATATTTTATAATCAACTTTTTCAATTCTACGTTTATGTTTAATCATTAAAACTGTACTTTCAATGATAGTACATTAGTATCGTGCGACATGTATCCCCTCTGTGGGGAAACAACATTTTTTTACTGGCCTCTTAAGGCCACCCACAATTTAAAGAAAATTTACTTACATTAATGGCGAAAGACCTTGGAAGTCTGTGGGGTTTATGTTGATAAATACGTTTAGAGGAAATGTCATTTATGTTTGTAAATTTCATTCAATTTGAACAAATAGTTCTCTCTCTCTCTCTCTCTCTCTCTCTCTCTCTCTCTCTCTCTCTCTCTCTCTCTCTCTCTCTCTCTCTCTCTCTCTCTCTCTCTCTCTCTCTCTCCAAATGCTGGTGCAATCACGTTTGCTTAGAGAATATTTAAAATATCATAATAACATGATAGTAATGCCTTGATGGGTGCCTCCTTCCCTCCGCTAGCCTATGGGACACCCTTGGGCATGGTGGAGTACCCGTTTAGCCTCCCGATCAGGGTTATGTGAAGCCATGGGTGCAGGTGGTGGATGAAGTTGAAGAGCAGTCTCCACAGCTTCACGACGGAAGGCAGATGATCTCTTTTTTGGGAGACATTGGCTACGGTCATCGACCAGTATGGTCACTGCTTGGAAGGAAAGCAATGGCAAACTACCTTCTTTACAGATGCCAAAAATATCATGTACTGAAGTCTTATCGATAATCAGAGAAACGGCGCAAATGGATGATCTATAGGAGCAGCCTCGCCGGTAGGGGTAGTCATGTGCACCAAGTGACTCCAGACCGTCATCAGGAGACTGAGTGTAAAAGAATATCAACATTGAAAGTAGGAACTTGGAATGTAAGAACTATGAGTGGGCATGGGAAATTTGATAACATTAAGAATGATATGAGAAGACTAAATATTAACCTGTTAAGTATATGCGAGATCAAAGGACAAGAATGGGCATTATACCATCTGAGGAATATCGAATAATCTATTCTGATGGAGACAAACAACAGCGAGGAGTAGCATAATGGATACAGAGAGAGAAAAATCGATCAAAGGATATTGGACTATCAGACAGAGTGTTACTGGTGAAGTTGAGTGGAAGAATTTTTGATGTCAACGTCATACAAGTTTATGCACCAACAGCAGACAGTAGTGATGACAGCATCGATGAATTTTATAGTGATTTAGAGAAAGCCTTCAAGAAATGCAAGAATTCTGAAGTAACTATCATAATGGGTGACTTGAATGCCAAAGTTGGAAATCAACAGGACGGATGCATAGTGCGCAAGTATGAACTAGGGCACCGTGGCGAAGATCTTACGGACGCGGTTCGTAATCCCGTATACCCACGTTCGAAATACAGCTGCGAGCGAATTGGCAGCAGACAACGTTGCGCTGGTTTTTACGCTATGTTATGGATGCCGGTCGTTCGATAAGCAATGATAAACTACTGAACGTAAACTTGCCAAGACATCAACAACAGCAAACAATACTGGTGTTGACTGTAAACGTCCTGTAAAGGATATACAACTAACTTTAACAATAATTGCAATCTAGAACGAGAGCTCTGGGAAAAAAGACGAAAAACTAAGTTAATCATGGAAAGGGCGTGCAATGCACACAAACAACCAAACAAACAAACAAGCAAACAAAGACAACCAACATATTTATATTTATTTACTAAACAAAGTTATCAAAGAAGGCGACGTTAGAAAAAAGATAGTTACATCAGACCTATTGTGCACATTTCCGAATCTCACAAACTAAGCAGCAAAAGAGGATAGTGAGTTTTGTGAAACTGACGTGTGGCTTTCAAAATACCATCAATGTTTGGTTTGGAATTGCTGCATGCAGTCAAGAGAATTGCTTTCAAATGTTCATCAGTCAATCTCATTCGATGTGGTGACTTCACAGACTTCCTGTTTGAAAATGTTAGCTCACAGACATATGTTGTTCCAAACAATGATGTCATACCAGCGGCAAATTTCTTAAGTTTCGGAAACTCAACATCAGGTAAGCAGCGGTACTTCCTTCTCAATGAGCTCCAACTGTAATTCAACTGGCACACCATTAAGGTTACAATCAAACGGATTCTGGAACAGAAGGATGTCACTCTCAAATCTGTTAAGATCTTAAAATCTCTCCAAACTCTTTGAAACAGTGAAAATGAGAAAGGTTTTCTCCTTCCAGTTGTGCTTCCAACAATGACAGCTTTCTTCGAAATCCTTTGATGGTTCTGTAGAGATCACAGACGAAGTAATACTTTCCATGAAGTTTCAAGTTCAGTTCATTCATATCGACCAAAATTGACAACTTTGACAGCCAGGTAGGATCTGACAGCTGTCAGTCAGCTTTATCTTTTTCAGTGAGGAAAACAACTATTTCGTTTCGGAGCTTGTAAAAACGAAGCAGGACTTTACCGCAGCTGAGCCATCTGACTGATATGTGATAAGGCAAGTCACAGAATTCAGAATCAATTTCTTCAAGAAAAGCCTAGAACTGACGGTGAATGAGTGCATGTTCACGAATGAAGTTCACGGCAGAAACTACTGGTTTCAGTACACAGGAAATATCTAAATCTTTCCCACAGAGTACTTGCTTATGTACGATGCAGTGTATGAACAGAGCGCCCGGAATTTGCAAATCTTCCAAACGAGTCCTGATCTGCCCCAACAGACCCTTCTTCACTCCAGTCATGTTTTTTTCCCCTCATCAACTGTAACATCTCGAAGCTGATTCCACCGAAGGTTATAGTCTTGGAAAATTGTTTGCACTTCCACGAAAATGACTTTCCCAGTTGTTGTTCCATGCATACTGCAAACGGACGCCAACTCTTCCGTTATCTGAAAGTCCAAATTGACATCACAAATGAACACGAGAAGTTGTGACGTACTCGAGAGATAAATAGACTCATCCAGCGCCAGAGAATACTACAACAAGTTCCTAGCTTGCTCCCGTATCTGTAGCACTATGTTCTCTCCAAATTCTTCTGTTCTCCGCTGTCAACGTGTTGGATGTCTAGGGATCTAGACTCGGGCTCAAAACAGGCAACAATAACTCCGTTAAACATAATATAGCAACTTTAATGAACGTTAATATACAGTGCGTTGGCGCAGTGGGTTTAACAAGCTCGCACTGAGGCGTTGCATATCACAGAGGTTTAACATCACACATGATTGTAACAAACATTCTAAGCAACTATCTAGCATATGTCTATGACCCTAAATCTATATGGGTCTAAACTATTAAGTCCCTCTAAGGCAGGCCCTGTTGCCTCTCCGATGTCCCGTCTGTCTCTGCCGATTTACCCGTGTCACAATCCGACACGGGTGGTAACTCTGTTCGAGTTCCTCGTGGACCCCGTAATAGGCGGGCCACATCAGTGTCCACGGGACAGTGGACTCACTGACCAGTCCTTCGAGAAGGTTCTGGGTTACTCTGGCCTTCGAGTGACTTACTTCTTTCCCTTGGGCGGGAGTATTAGCCCTTGGCTAATATCTATTAACTCATGTTGGTTTTCCCGTACAATGTGAGTCTGTGACAGGAGTCCCCCCTCTCCCCTGATTTGATGGGTTGTTATAGGGTAATTAGTTCTGCACTAATTCTGTCACAGAATCATATAAAGACGGTGTTTGTAGTTCGGTGGACAGTAACTTGGTAAACTACATACTTGCATCAACACTCATGTATTCTCCCATGCACCACTTCTCTGATTTGCTGAGGAGGTCTCTCTCTCCTGTGTCCTTAATAATGCTTATCTGACCGAAGTTACGTGACGTTTACTAGTTGTTTCTACAACCCGTCCTTCTCAAAGTATCCTACTGATACCAAGATAATTAACCTCTATACTAGAGGATTAACAAGACAAAAGTCTTGGCTAATTAAGTACACCTTCAAATCTTGTTCTGTGTGTGCATTTCAAAACACTTTTACTCTCGTATGTTGTATAATGCTGAATATGTAGTTACGCTGTTATTTTATCCCATCTAACTACATGTGTCCCTGTTGGCTTGTTAGTGTGTTGACTAATAAGTTGATGTTACTAATAAAGTGACTGTATTTTAATTGATAGTGTTCAGTTTTGAGTTTTGTGTAAAGTGTGTGCTGAATGTGTGGCTTATCTCCAAGCGTCACGAGTTGGGATATCCTTAATCATGAATTACCCCAATGTGTGTAATGCATGATCAGGCATTCCAAGCAGTGGTGCTTAGATGTAGTATCCTAAATACTAATATCCTAAATACTAAACATGCATCAACAATTAGACAAGTCATGCAATTTACATGAAAGACGCAGACAAATTAAAATAAATACGTTTTGCGTACAATTTGTCCGCTCAGTATATCGCTCTCTCATTTAATTCATTCACCCTGTCATTCACACACCTTTCATACAAAATAGTATTTGGTTAAAATATATAAGTAAAGTTGAGGTAAGTGTTATTGCCCTTAGACAAATGGAATAGGCGATTTGTCCCCTTTATGATAATACGTACTTTTTGTACGCTGACTCAAAAATGGTTTATAATTTACATAGAGAAAATTGCATAGGAAGATTCTTTCACCTATGAATGGCAATACCTGTAATATTATGGTAGAGAATGTACACTTTACAGGTTGACATATTATATATACATAATTTACTACAAATATAATACATATTCAATACTAACTTAATTAATTAACTAAGTAACTAAATCCAACGATGATGTGCGCGTCGTCCTCTTGTTGTTAGCGTGTCGTGCCATGAATGTTCCTCCTGTTGTCAGCGTGTCGTGCCATGAATGTTAACAGTTGGTATGGCTGTCTCTTGAGTGGTGTAATCGACGTAGTTCTGTTTTGGCTGTTCGCAAAGTATCTTTAGCAACAGCAAGTATGGAATGTTCTCATGTCGAGTATAAAGTGTTCTTCATGCTTTAATGAGGAATGTCAATTCACTGGTTGAAATCAACTCACAGATAATGTCTCTCGGTCGGATTGTTCTTAGAGCTTTGGTAATTGATATATAGCTCTCAACAAAAAAAACTATCAACGTTTCATGTTCGTGGGTGTCATAAGTAACCTATTCACTGGGGTGTTATTACTTTTAACTGAAAGTTCTCTAGCAGGTGTAGAGTTACACTAGTTTCTGGTATGGCGAATGGTGAATGTGCCTAATGTTATTCTGCTGGCGCATTCGTTTGCCGCGATAAAATGTCGGCTATAATGTTATCAGTGCCTCTGATATGGCGGATTTCGAAGTCGAAATCTTGGAGAAGAAGACACCATCTTTGTAAACGATGGTTTTTCGGAGCACCTTGCTTTAGCACCAACAATGGCGAATTATCGGTGAGTACAACGAAGTGGGAACCTAAGAGGAACTTAGATAATCTAAGCATACAAAATAATAGACTTAACGCTTCCAATTCCACCGTTGAATAACGGGTCTCTGCCTTCTTCAGCTTACGGCTTACGTAGAGAATTGGGTGTCTCACTCCATCCACCTCTTGCATTAAACAACCTCCAATTGCGATAGCACTCGAATCTGTGGTCAAAATAAAGGGTAAATTTATGTTTGGTAATCGTAATATCGGTGGATTAGCAAAAATGGTTTTCAATCTGCATATTGCATCCTCTAAGCGGGTACTTTTACATAGTTTTTGTGGATGATCTTTTGTTAACATGTTGGAAAAAACTGATGTAAGCTCTGCCCAATTTGGTATAAACTTAGCATAATAGTTTATAAGACCTAATAAACTTCGAACTTGCTTCTTTGTAGTAGGAACTTCTAGATTGAGAATTTTAGAAACAATTTTATCGTCTGTCAACAATTTGCCTTCAGAAATTCTATGACCAAGGAAGTCTATTTGTTTATAGCCTATTTCAACCTTGGAAGGTTTGATAGTAAGTCCAAAAAGAAAGATTTGGTTGAAGACTTGTTTGAGTGTAAGTAAGTGAGAAGTCATATTAGAAGAATGAATGCAAATATCATCAATATAGGATTGCACATCCTTGATGCCGTGCAATAACAATCTAGTTAATCTTACAAATGTGGCAAGAGCGTTCTTGAGACCAAATGGAGGATACCTCCACTCGTACAACCCAAGGGGTGTTGCGAATGCTGTTATATGTCTAGAAGCAGGGTGTAGTGGTACTTGCCAATAACCTTTCGCTAAATCAACCTTCGAAAATAAGGATGATTGAGACATATTCAAAATGGGGTCTTCACAACTGTTCATTGGCTCTGCATCTGTTGTAGTTACTGCATTTAACCTTCTATAATCTATGCACAAACGAATCGTTTGGTCCTTCTTTTTCACCAGGACAATCGGTGAAGAATATTGAGACATAGATTTCTGAATTATTATATTTTTCTCTAAATCCAAAATTTCTTTGTCTAAATTTGCTCTATAATGCAGAGGAATAGAATATGGTCTACATTTGACCGGTGTCAGATCTGTCAACACAATTGAATGTGTTATTTTGTCAGTCCGTCCAGGTTTGTTAGAGAAGATAGATTTATAGTCGTTAATGAGACATAGAATGTCTTGTCGCTGCTGTTGTGTCAGAGTGTCAGAGATTTGTATGTCCTTTATACTACCGTCGTTATTCATAGTTGGTACTGGAATTTCAGTATTGTCTTCGTCTGTCTGATTTACTACAGATGCTACTGTTTGTAAATTGTCCTCAATGTCATTGTCATCGTCGTCGAGATTAATCGTTGTCAATATGTCGTCAAATTGGTCGTCGTTGTTGTCGTAAGAGTGCATCGTTAACGATGCTTCGTTTGTCGATGTGTCATTCAGTTGGGTACTTGTCGTTTCGTTTCTGTCATCAGTTAGCTGCGTCTGCTTACTCGTGTCACTGTCCTCTCTAGTATAGTAAGGTTTCAACATATTTACATGGAATATTTTCAACTTTCCATTCAAATCAATTTCGTAATCAACTTCCGAAATTCTTCTAACAATTTTAAATGGTCCCTGCCAAGAGGTTGATAGTAGATCTCTCTTGTCAGGTAGCAATAGTAAAATATCCTGATCTGGTTTTAATACTATTGTTTTTGCACCTTTGTTGGCGTACTGCCTGTACCTAAAACCTTTCTCCTGTAGTGATGTTCTGGCCAGTATACAAGACCGTATGATTTTGTCTCTGGTGTCAGTGACTAAATCATAGGTGGAAATTGGTAGTTGTATATTTACAGGTTGTGATATGATATCTTTGTAAATATATATATCATATTCGAAGGGAGAGAACCCGGTGCCCCCAAAAAGCCTGTCAACGTGTTGGATGTCTAGGGATCTAGACTCGGGCTCAAAACAGGCAACAATAACTCCGTTAAACATAATATAGCAACTTTAATGAACGTTAATATACAGTGCGTTGGCGCAGTGGGTTTAACAAGCTCGCACTGAGGCGTTGCATATCACAGAGGTTTAACATCACACATGATTGTAACAAACATTCTAAGCAACTATCTAGCATATGTCTATGACCCTAAATCTATATGGGTCTAAACTATTAAGTCCCTCTAAGGCAGGCCCTGTTGCCTCTCCGATGTCCCGTCTGTCTCTGCCGATTTACCCGTGTCGCAATCCGACACGGGTGGTAACTCTGTTCGAGTTCCTCGTGGACCCTCGTAATAGGCGGGCCACATCAGTGTCCACGGGACAGTGGACTCACTGACCAGTCCTTCGAGAAGGTTCTGGGTTACTCTGGCCTTCGAGTGACTTACTTCTTTCCCTTGGGCGGGAGTATTAGCCCTTGGCTAATATCTATTAACTCATGTTGGTTTTCCCGTACAATGTGAGTCTGTGACATCCGCACAACTGAACTTGCTGAAAGGCTGATAGTTCCAAACAAATCGGCTTTCTCAGGACACAAGTCATTTGCTGCTTCGATCACACACACTCTTTAATGACGTTGCCATTAGTAAACGGTTTTCCTCGTTCTGCCATGTTATGCACTGTTTTGTAACTTGTACGAGTGACAGATTCATTTTCAGCAAATTTTCTCGTGAAGAGATTTCTTTGCATTTCAAAACCACGTTTAATGGTCTCATATTTCCCAGAGCGTAATTTTCCAGAAAACTTGTAATATGTTGATGGATGTTTTTTTTCGTAGTGACGTTGAAGATTGTATTCTTTCAAAACGGCAACACTTTCGCTGCATATTACGCAGCTGGTTTTCTGGTCCTTTGTTTCCACAAAGAAGTATCCTCCGAAGTCGGAGAGTGTCTGCCTGTACGGCGAGGAACCACCAGTCTGCACACCAATAAGCCAGACATGGGACATTGGATACTCACGCAAAACTCAGGTCCTGTATGACATCACACTGATGTTGGACAACAGGATGCCTTCATCCGACATACAGGACTTCGCGTTGGAGCTCAAGCCAACGAACACAAGCAAGCAAGCAAGCACAAAGAAGTACTTTGCTCCTCACTCGACGTCCACTTTTCTTTTCCTACTAGCCATAACTAAGGGTGAAGTACACGGGATCTGAAAATGAAAAAGGCATTACATTATAAACATAATTAAAATCCTATTGAAACAAAAGAAAAGCAGAGGACTAGGGGTCATTGGTGAAGCTACAGCTCATCAAAGGTACATATACAGTTTATAGGTACCTTTGTGTAACCGCACAGAGATGATAGAGATAATAGCACAACGCCGACTGTTCATGGACCGTAGAAGAAGAGGGGAATAAGAAGACAAAGAGAATCTCATTCTATCTCTACGGCTAACAAGAAAAAACAATGATTTAGAGATATCAGAAGAAATTCAGGTCAGTGTACAGGGAATCAGAATAATGCAATTATAAAGATACAACAACATCTGATTAATAATGCCAATGCCCTAATATATAAAATTAATGATTAGATGGAATGACAAAATAGGCATCCCCATCAATAAACATACACATGATCATCCTTCACAGTACCATTGATATTCCATCACAGCTTGGGTAGTCATCCAACACAGTACCAGTGATCTTCCATCACAGCATGGGTAGTCATCCAACACAGTACCAGTGATTCTCATCACAGCATGGGTAATCATCCAACACTGAAACTGTAGTCTGATACACAACACCAGCAATTATCAGACAACAAGATGGAACAAAGGTCATTCATTCAGTAGCATGTCCTTTGCAGAACCTCGCTCCCATAACAACCTTCCGGAAAACCTCTCGATCATAAGCAAGATTTCCCGCTTCAGATACATCCATCTGGAGATCATCCGCCACATCCTGCACCCATCTTCTCTTTGAACTTCCTCTTCCTCTCTTCCCAGTCATATATCCCTCTATTATTGTTCTCAGGCACAGACATAGCTATTATATTCCTATATTCCTATTTAAACTATGAAGGTTCGTTCAAAACTCACCCCAAAGCAGATAATCGTCAATACACAATCAAGATCCTCTTGGATCTTTTGGATCTTCACAGGGCCTGTCTACCCTCTCAACTGCGGTCTGGAAAAACAGTGGCTACGCTCGGCCGTGCCTGGAGAATGTTCGCCCATCTACTTGGTAGTGGCTCAGGGGTTTAAGTTCAAACCCTCTGCTGAAAATTAGACATCAGCATCTCTTCGGCCTAAGTTGTTCCCAAGGCCAAAGAGGCGGGAACATGGCTTTACTGGGCTGTTATAGGCACGCCAACACAACATCCCAGCATCCTATACAATTTTTACCAGGGTATCAAGGTATATGCTACTCCATACTCTTGTAGAGTCGCGACAGGCGGTTTCATTTGGTAATAGAATATATCTCATAATAAGGTTCGCAAAATTTATAAATAGGGCCACCTAAATAAATAACCTAGTGCAGCCAGGAGGTCTCCGCATGTGTGAAGATCTCCTATTATTCTAAACATAATATTTACATTTAAATTGTATCACAACGTCTCGTGTTTCATAGTTATATCAAGCAAGTTCGAGTACCGACGGCGGGCGGGATGAAATGACGTCGCGGGTCGGATCCGGCCCGCGGGCCGTAGTTTGGTGACCTCTTGTCTAGGTGATAGGAATGAGAGAGATGACGATTAATAGGCGAAGTGAGTAGGACAAAACCTGGTCTGGCACAATCAAGGCCTGCATGCACTTATTTTCGCACTGGCGAAAGGCCATGCAAGCTTATAGCGCTTATGGTGACAAATATTACAAATAGTCCCCCCCCCCGCCCACTCTACCTCCCTTCTCTCTCTCTCTCTCTCTCTCCTCTCTCTCTCCCTCTCCTCTCTCTCTCTCTCTCTCTCTCTCTCTCTCTCTCTCTCTCTCTCTCTCTCTCTCTGCTAAATGCTGGTGCAATTACGTTTGCTTAGAGAATACTTCAAATACCATAATAACATGATAGTAATGTCTTGATTGATCACTACACTTATGTTCAAGAATTCTGCCGAATTTTTTGTTTTCGCATATCCTATTTACATCGCTGTCAACAACAGCATTTTACCGCTGTTGTTGATGTCTTTGCAAGATTACGCACAGTATTTTGCATTGCTTACTGAGCGACAATCTCAGATACCCCTGTAAGTAACCAACGCGACCCGATTCCCTACCGAATCTAGCGCAGCTGTTTCCCCACACTTGGATATACGGGATTACGGAGAAAATCGTTAACACCTTCGCCAGGGAGACTGCTCCGCGGAATTGCTAGATATCTAAAAGAAAAACACCCCGACAAACAAAATTGATGGTCCTTCATTATTATTCTGATGATCATATTGTTCTTGTCTTGTATCATCATAAAGGTCTTTCATATAATCTGACCACGCATGTAAAATCTGATCTTTTTTCTATTATGATTTTGCCATCTTTGGTTTATAGGCAACCTGTTGATGTGTCTGTTCGTTTGTTAGTGATGTCATTAATTCTTTTGTGCATTCATTTGGTATTCTGGGTGTTGTGTTGGTTTTCAATTTCCTTGCAATTTTCCTCAAGCCATGTTTCTTTTGCCTCTTTGCATAGCAGTAGCTTCCTAATTTTCCTGTGAATCTCTTCGTATATTTCCTTGTTATTTTTGTTATTTCTTCTTGTTTCCATGAGTTTTAAGATGTCTTCCATCATCCATTTTTTGCGCCCTATTATCTTTATTTTTGGGATTATTATTGTTGTTAGTTCTTGACTGTTCTTGTTCTTGACTGATTTCTTTTATATTTTCAATTGGTCACTGACGTCTTGAAATAATATTGCATTGCATATCGGGCAATGCATCGAATCTGTTCTTTACCTCTACGTTGAATTAACTTTTATCTCCTCACTCTTCAGTGCCTGTAGATCAAATTTTGCGTTTCTATTTGTATATTTGACTTTCTTTAAGTTTATATGTAAATTGCCTAAGATTAATCTATGGTTGTGGTAGCAATCAGCGCTTTGTAGGGGGACATAAACATCTAATATTGTTACAAGGGAGGTAACTAGAAATTGAAAAAGAAAATGGTATACCTAGCTACATTACCTCAAACTAACATAAAAATCTTTTATTTGTATTTTAGAAATAAAACAATTAATACTGCAGTCAAATTTTGTAATCGTGCGAAGAAAGCTATTAAAGTAGTTATAAAACATTTGTTTAATCTTTATCTACTTATATTTTATAATCAACTTTTTCAATTCTATGTTTATATTTAATTATTAAAACTGTACTTTTAATGATAGTACGTCTCAATATTTGACATCTTTCCCCTCTGTGGGGAAACAACATTTTTTTACTGGCCTCTTAAGGCCACCCACAATTTAAAGAAAATTTACTTACATTAATGGCGAAAGACCTTGGAAGTCTATGGGGTTTATGTTGATAAATACGTTTAGAGGAAATGTCATTTATGTTTGTAAATTTCATTCAATTTGAACAAATAGTTCTCTCTCTCTCTCTCTCTCTCTCTCTCTCTCTCTCTCTCTCTCTCTCTCTCTCTCTCTCTCTCTCTCTCTCTCTCTCTCTCTCCCAAATGCTGGTGCAATCACGTTTGCTTAGAGAATATTTAAAATATCATAATAACATGATAGTAATGCCTTGATGGGCGCCTCCTTCCCTCCGCTAGCCTATGGGACACCCTTGGGCAAGGTGGAGTACCCGTTTAGCCTCCCGATCAGGGTTACGTGAAGCCATGGGTGCAGGTGGTGGATGAAGTTGAAGAGCAGTCGACAGATAGTTGTAGGTTATGGTCTCCACAGCTTCACGACGGAATGCAGATGATCTCTTTTTTGGGAGACATTGGCTACGGTCATCGACCAGTATGGTCACTGCTGGGAAGGAAAGCAATGGCAAACTACCTTCTTTACAGATGCCAAAAATATCATGTACTGAAGCCTTATCGATAATCAGAGAAACGGCGTAAATGGATGCTCTATAGGAGCAGCCTCGCCCGGAAGGGGTAGTCATGTGCACCAAGTGACTCCAGACCGTCATCAGGAGACTGAGTGTAAAAGAATATCAACATTGAAAGTAGGAACTTGGAATGTAAGAACTATGAGTGGGGATGGGAAATTTGATAACATTAAGAATGATATGAGAAGACTAAATATTAACCTGTTAAGTATATGCGAGATCAAAGGACAAGAATGGGCATTATACCATCTGAGGAATATCGAATAATCTATTCTGATGGAGACAAACAACAGCGAGGAGTAGCATAATGGATACAGAGAGAGAAAAATCTATCAAAGGATATTGGACTATCAGACAGAGTGTTACTGGTGAAGTTGAGTGGAAGGATTTTTGATGTCAACGTCATACAAGTTTATGCACCAACAGCAGACAGTAGTGATGACAGCATCGATGAATTTTATAGTGATTTAGAGAAAGCCTTCAAGAAATGCAAGAATTCTGAAGTAACTATCATAATGGGTGACTTGAATGCCAAAGTTGGAAATCAACAGGACGGATGCATAGTGCGCAAGTATGAACTAGGGCAGGGGTCACCAAACTTTTTTCAAGGCGAGCCGGATAACTGACAACATGACGAGCGCGGGCCGGTTAATTGACAAAATGACGAGCGCGGGCCGGATACTCATTCTGTACAATACTTGCGCCGCCACCGTGGCGAAGATCTTACGGACGCGGTTCGTAATCCCGTATACCCACGTTCGAAATACAGTTGCGAGCGAATTGGCAGCAGACAACGTTGCGCTGGTTTTTACGCTATGTTATGGATGCCGGTCGTTCGATAAGCAATGGTAAACTACTGAACGTAAACTTGCCAAGACATCAACAACAGCAAACAATGCTGGTGTTGACTGTAAACGTCCTGTAAAGGATATACAACTAACTTTAACAATAATTGCAATCTAGAACGAGAGCTCTGGGAAAAAAGACGAAAAACTAAGTTAATCATGGAAAGGGCGTGCAATGCACACAAACAAACAAACAAACAAACAAGCAAACAAAGACAACCAACATATTTATATTTATTTACTAAACAAAGTTATCAAAGAAGGCGACGTTAGAAAAAAGATAGTTACATCAGACCTATTGTGCACATTTCCGAATCTCACAAACTAAGCAGCAAAAGAGGATAGTGAGTTTTGTGAAACTGACGTGTGGCTTTCAAAATACCATCAATGTTTGGTTTGGAATTGCTGCATCCAGTCAAGAGAATTGCTTTCAAATGTTCATCAGTCAATCTCATTCGATGTGGTGACTTCACAGACTTTCTGTTTGAAAATGTTAGCTCACAGACATATGTTGTTCCAAACAATGATGTCATACCAGCGGCAAATTTCTTCTTCTTCTTCTTCAGCGTTCCGAGCCATTGAGGTTCTTTGCTGCAAATACAATCCGTCTCCATCCGTCTCTCTGGTGGACCTTCTCTTGCCAGTCGTTGATTCCAAGTGCTTGTAGGTCTGTACATGTATTATCTCTCCACCGCCTTCTTAAGTTTCGGAAACTCAACATCAGGTAAGCAGCGGTACTTCCTTCTCAATGAGCTCCAACTGTAATTCAACTGGCACACCATTAAGGTTACAATCAAACGGATTCTGGAACAGAAGGATGTCACTCTCAAATCTGTCAAGATCTGAAAATCTCTCCAAACTCTTTGAAACAGTGAAAATGAGAAAGGTTTTCTCCTTCCAGTTGTGCTTCCAACAATGACAGCTTTCTTCGAAATCCTTTGATGGTTCTGTAGAGATCACAGACGAAGTAATACTTTCCCTGAAGTTTCAAGTTCAGTTCATTCATATCGACCAAAATTGACAACTTTGACAGCCAGGTAGGATCTGACAGCTGTAAGTCAGCTTTATCTTTTTCAGTGAGGAAAACATCTATTTCGTTTCGGAGCTTGTAAAAACGAAGCAGGACTTTACCGCAGCTGAGCCATCTGACTGATGTGTGATAAGGCAAGTCACAGAATTCAGAATCAATTTCTTCAAGAAAAGCCTAGAACTGACGGTGAATGAGTGCATGTTCACGAATGAAGTTCACGGCAGAAACTACTGGTTTCAGTACACAAGAAATATCTAAATCTTTCCCACAGAGTACTTGCTTATGTACGATGCAGTGTATGAACAGAGCGCCCGGAATTTGCAAATCTTCCAAGTGAGTCCTGATCTGCCCCAACAGACCCTTCTTCACTCCAGTCATGTTTTTTCCCCTCATCAACTGTAACATCTCGAAGCTGATTCCACCGAAGGTTATAGTCTTGGAAAATTGTTTGCACTTCCACGAAAATGACTTTCCCAGTTGTTGTTCCATGCATGCTGCAAACGGACGCCAACTCTTCCGTTATCTGAAAGTCGAAATTGACATCACAAATGAACACGAGAAGTTGTGACGTACTCGAGAGATAAATAGACTCATCCAGCGCCAGAGAATACTACAACAAGTTCCTAGCTTGCTCGCGTATCTGTAGCACTATGTTCTCTCCAAATTCTTCTGTTCTCCGCACAACTGAACTTGCCGAAAGGCTGATAGTTCCAAACAAATCGGCTTTCTCAGGACACAAGTCATTTGCTGCTTCGATCACACACACTCTTTAATGACGTTGCCATTAGTAAACAGGTTTCCTCGTTCTGCCATGTTTGCACTGTTTTGTAACTTGTACGAGTGACAGATTCATTTTCAGCAAATTTTCTCGTGAAGAGATTTCTTTGCATTTCAAAACCACGTTTAATGGTCTCATATTTCCCAGAGCGTAATTTTCCAGAGAACTTGTAATATGTTGATGGATGTTTTTTTCGTAGTGACGTTGAAGATTGTATTCTTTCAAAACGGCAACACTTTCGCTGCATATTACGCAGCTGGTTTTCTGGTCCTTTGTTTCCACAAAGAAGTACTTTGCTCCTCACTCGACGTCCACTTTTCTTTTCCTACTAGCCATAACTAAGGGTGAAGTACACGGGATCTGAAAATGAAAAAGGCATTACATTAGAAACATAATTAAAATCCTATTGAAACAAAAGAAAAGCAGAGGACTAGGGGTCACTGGTGAAGCTACAGCTCATCGAAGGTACATATACAGTTTATAGGTACCTTTGTGTAACCGCACAGAGATTATAGAGATAATAGCACAACGCCGACTGTTCATGGGCCGTAGAAGAAGAGAGGAACAAGAAGACAAAGAGAATCTCATTCTATCTCTACGGCTAACAAGAAAAAAACAACGATTTAGACATATCAGAAGAAATTCAGGTCAGTGTACAGGGAATCAGAATAATGCGATTATAAAGATACAACAACATCTGATTAATAATGTCAATGCCCTAATATATAAAATTCATGATTAGATGCAATGACAAAATAGGCATCCCCACGAATAAACATACACATGATCATCCTTCACAGCACCATTGATATTCCATCACAGCTTGGGTAGTCATCCAACACAGTACCAGTGATCTTCCATCACAGCATGGGTAGTCATCCAACACAGTACCAGTGATCCTCATCACAGCATGGATAATCATCCAACACTGTAACTGTAATCTGATACACAACACCAGCAATTATCAGACAACAAGATGGAACAAAGGTCATTCATTCAGTAGCATGTTCTTTGCAGAACCTCGCTCCCATAACAACCTTCCGGAAAACCTCTCGATCATAAGCAAGATTTCCCGCTTCAGATACATCCATCTGGAGATCATCCGCCACATCCTGCACCCATCTTCTCCTTGGCCTTCCTCTTCCTCTCTTCCCAGGCATATATCCCTCCATTATTGTTCTCAGGCACAGGCATAGCTATTATATTCCTATATTCCTATTTAAACTATGAAGGTTCGTTCAAAACTCACCCCACAGCAGATAATCGTCAATCCACAATCAAGATTCTCTTGGATCTTCGCAGGGCCTGTCTACCCTCTCAACAGCGGTCTGGCAAAACAGTGGCTACGCTCGGCCGTGCCTGGGACATGTTCGCCCATCTACTTGGTAGTGGCTCAGGGGTTTAAGTTCAAACCCTCTGCTGAAAATTAGACATCAGCATCTCTTCGGCCTAAGTTGTTCCCAATGCCAAAGAGGCGGGAACATGGCTTTACTGGGCTGTTATAGGCACGCCAACACAACATCCCAGCATCCTATACAATTTTTACCAGGGTATCAAGGTATATGCTACTCCAAACTCTTTTAGAGTCGCGGCAGGCGGCTTCATTTGGTAATAGAATATATCTGATAATAAGGTTCGCAAAATTTATAAATAGGGCCACCTAAATAAACAACCTAGTGCAGCCAGGAGGTCTCCGCACGTGTGAAGATCTCCTATTATTCTAAACATAATATTTACATTTAAATTGTATCACAACGTCTCGTGTTTCATAGTTATATTAAGCAAGTTCGAGTACCGACGGCGGGCCGGATGAAATGACGTCGCTGGCCTGATCCGGCCCGCGGGCCGTAGTTTGGTGACCCCTGCCCTACACCAATACAATAAGAGCTGAATGTTGATGAAGGATGGCTACTAAAGACGATAAAACAAAGGAAATTGAAATACAGTAACACTTCGATTAACCGTCATTTATGTACCCATCAATTTCTGTTATCCGTCATCTCTTTAAACATATGCGTGATACAACATAAAGGATGCTATTTTCAATGTCGCCGGGGCTGACCTTACAGTGTCTAATCTAAAGAGTGGGTGGAATCAACTCTTGCCTGAACATATTGGTGACACTGAAGGAACTGAGACAGTTAGTGTTGGCGACATTGTGCAACTGTGCAACAATGTAGGACTAAACAGTGAAAACATTACGCCAGAAGAAGTAACAGATTGGTTGGATTGTGACAACATGGATGGAGGCTTTGACATTTTGAGCGATGATGAAATTGTTTCTTGTGTAACTACCATTGAAGAAGAAGAAATTGATGACGATGAAAGATCAGTTCTTAACCAAAAACCTACAACTAGCCATTCAGAAGCAGAAACAATGTTATCAAAGTGCATCGACTGATTTGAAGTGCAACATAGATCGTACTTCTGCGTAAGATACGGAACATCGCCGTGCAGAAAGCTTTAGCCTCAAAGACACAGAAGGAGATAACAGATTATTTTAAAGTAACGTAGGTTTATAGTATTACAATACATTTCTGTACATTACTACTCTTATATTGAAGTTTATATTGATCGTTTTGTAAAATGAAATACGGTATGTATGCATTATTCACTTTTAAAGGATGTTATGTTCATTTTCGTCCCAAGCCCGCAGTGAAATCACATCACTTAGTTAGTTAGTTAGTTATCAGTTGGGGTATCTTCGTTGCACTCCGGACATGTCCATAGGTGCTCAGATCCCCCCCCCCCCCAGCATATGCATCAGCGTCCGGTGGCTAATAGTGCCAGTTCTGTGTTGGTTGACGAGGCGCTTTGTTTTCCCGATGTACCTCTCGCGTCTGGCTGTGCCGATTCTTACTCCCAGGTCTTTCATCCTGGAAAGCGATGTGGAATCACTGGTGTCAAAATCCTCTGTTCTCGCCATATCTTCAAGGGCGTTAATAACATCGGCACGATCCATGGGCTGGCCATCTACAGGGGGTGCAGAGCCAGCCAATTTATCAGCTCGTTCATTTCCCTCGACTCCCGCATGTCCCGGGACGAAGATGAAGGTGACTTTGCGGACAACAGACTTCCGCAGCGACTCAGTCCACTGTCTACGTACAGATCCAGCTTCGACCTTCTGAATCATGCTCATTGAATCACTTAGTACACACACGTTGGTATAATGCTGTGATTCCAGCCATATGAAAGCCTGTGTAACTGCCATCACCTCCATCGTCATGCTGCTCGTGGTCATAGAGTGGGCACCACTGGATTCTTGAACGGTTCGGCCCGCTGAACAGGCTGTAAATGCCCACGCACTTCTCTGCTGCTTTACAACAGATCCATCTGTATAGATGAGCACTTCGGGGCTATATGAGTGATCATAGATGAGCGCGTTAACCTCTGCATTGACAGCGGCAGGGTTCTGCTCTCTGCACCGTCTGTCGAGTGTGATAATGCAGGAGAAGGTACACTTAAAAGCTGGAGGCACAGGCACCCATTCCTTGCCGGGGTTGATACTTGTAAGACTGCAGACCTGTCCGACGACATCTTCCGCCCGACCCATCCATGATTTGCCCCTCTTTAGCCTGTCACCCTTTTCTCTGAATACAGCGTCATGCAGAGGGTGCTGCTCATCTGCACTTATTTTTAAGTATGCACGAGCTCTCCAGATCTTGATCCTGTGTTCCATTGTCGGGAAGTCAAGGAGGTATCTCATTGCTACACAGCTGGTGTCTCTCGTGCAGCCCAAATCACATCACTGTACATATGCATTAAGAGATTTCTGTTATCCGTCTATTATGTTGCCTGCCACAGCACTGGTCCCGACGGTGACGGTTAATCGAAGTTTTACTGGTTTTTTGGTCACTTGAAACGTCATGAAAGTTTGGAGAGAACAGTAATGGAGGGGTATATGCCTGGGAAGAGAGGAGGGGGAAGGCCAAAGAGAAGATGGGTGCTGGATGTAGCAGGTGATCTTTAGATGAGTGTATCGGACACAGGACATCTTGCTTATGACCGAGAAGTTTTCCGGAAGGTTGTTATGGGAGCGAGTTTCTGCACAGGACATGCTATTGAATGAATGAATGAATGAATGAATGAATGAACAGATTGTGTGGCAAACAAATAGTAGATTTCGACTTAAGAAAGATGGATGGCGGGGACATGGGAAATAAGGGTGTGTCACAGTTATGACCTAAAAGTAATTAATATGGTAGCAGACATATTTTATTAAATATCAAATTAAAGGGGGTTATTTAGGGAAAACTACTGTATATAAGCTCATGACAGACACGGGAAGTCACTTCAGACAATTAATCGTCCCATGGCACTTGATCAGTTAATCTATAACAGTGCCACCTCCCCCCTCCCCCACCTGTGGGTCGGACTTTTGGTTGTTTCTCTCTCCTGAGGGTCACTTCTCTCTCCCAAGGGTCACTTCTCTCTCCCAAGGGTCACTTCTCTCTCCTAAGGGTCACTTCTTTCTCCTAAGGGTCAGGTTTATAGCTACGTTTATATTTACTAGATATATCGTACTCGGCGTATCAAGAAGAGAGAAAATCAGAAATGATGAAATCGGGACTAAAGTGGGGGTTATAGCAGCGCTTGATTTCATTAGAAAACAGCAAGTGAAATGATTCGGCCATAAAAATAGGCTACCAACTGACAGTGTACCACAACATGCAATGATGTACAGATCAAACGGAAGCAGAAGAAAAGGCGAACATATAAACGATGGACAGAGGTAATAACAGAGTCCATGGGAATCTCGATACATGAAACCTATAAACGGGCACTCCTCGCTGTTTATGCTTCACCTCGACGCCGCAGGGTACAGGAGGAATTAGATGAGGTATGAGATGTGACACGAAGGTTTTCAGCACGCATTTCTCTCGATATCTCTACACTTTAAAGTGCCGCCAACGCCGTGGCGAGGAGGTTGTGAATGAAATTTGTAACCTTGTATACTGCGTTAGAATCACAACTGCGGACGATTTGGAAGGAGACCGCCTGGCGCCGGTTTTCAGAAAATGGTATGCGTGCCGGTCGTTCAGAAAGCAATGACAAACTACTGAACGTAAACTTGTCAAGAAATCACAAACATCCAAAAAATTATATTGTTGATTGCGACGTCCTGTAAAGGATTTTGCAACTAACTGTAATGTGCCACAGTGACATCTTAGTTTGTTGCCTAACTCATCAAGGAACTGGGGCGAGTTAAATTCACAGTAGTGGCTTGGTAATGTTTGCTCGAGAAGTATGTCGATCCAGCCTCTTAAATTGGTATCAAGTAATGTTCACTGCATTTTGGGAATTGTCTGAGAAAATAAGGCGGCAATGCATGTGGCTAACCATCTGAAATAATTATGCCGTGGCACCGTACCAAGAACTTGTCACGGAGACAGATAAGAATAATAAGAAGAAGGAATACAGGGAAATGAAGAGGAGGAGAAGAAGGAAGAGGAAGAACAGAAGAAGATGAGGAAGATGGAGGAGAAAGGGGAAGAAGAAGAAGAAGAAGAAGAAGAAGAAGAAGAAGAAGAAGAAGAAGAAGGAGGAGGGGGAGGAGGAGGAAGAGGAGGAGGAGGAGGAGGAGGAGGAGAAGAAGAAGATGATACTAAATTGTGTCTAACATTGCTACACAAATAATCACAGCGAGAACCATCAGTAACTCCAAACTATATCACACTATTAAGGATCCCTGTTGGCTACATACACAATTGCAATTAAAAATTTACACATTGGAAATTCTGAGTGCAGCTCTCTCCATACGACCGTAAGCTCTCATAGGATGGCGAATATACTAATCTATAACAATCCACTGACATTTAACGCGGCCCGAGTGGTACCCTGAGACGCGGGTGTTGCAACCTTCAAACTGCAGCCCTACATCTGCCGTGTCTCTCACAATGGTAGAGAGGTTTGCACGGCCCAATGATCCCAACAGCCATGCCGATGAAGGAAAACGAACAAACGAACGAGCGAACTTTATTATCAAAAAGTTATATATTGGGCACGCAGGCCCGTCTTACATTCGGCTTCTGCAGGCAGCTACTAGTAGGGTCTCCCATGTCGGACAGGCCAAGGGATAGGAACCAGATGAAGACAGACATAAACCTGTTGCCTTGTAGGCAGACTGGGGACAGTCAGAGGCTAGGGGAAAGCAAACCCGTAAAAAAAAAAAATGCGTAACCTAGACGGATGCACTGAGCCACAGCCTTGATGAAACAATGCAACGCAGTTCACTAAATGATATCACACTGAAGTTAGATAACGAAAAAAAAAAAAAAGGACAAGTTACATACATACTGACAGGGAAGACATCGCACAGCGCACCCCCTCCGTCTGTATGACCACGTTTTCCACACCGGATGTGAAGTATATAAACACCAGACCATTTGGCAACTAGCTGAACTCTCGTCTGCTCTAGCTCGGATTGTCTCGCACTAGGGTAAGGTTTGTAACCTCCCAATTGCACTTCTCTGCCGGAAGCCTTTGGCACAATGTGGGGAGTCGTGTTTGGTGAACGCCGCCCAATATTCGCACTAACAGAAAGCAGGTAGTTCCGTCTACTGTACTACGGTTGCTCATTCATATCTGACTAAGACCTGACTTTAGGCAATAAATGATGCAATTTATTATTTCTGTCTTCTTTATTCACATCCAGTGTTGCTTCTTACATCGTACATTGGTGCATTGTCAACGTTATTATAATAATATTAACAGCAACAACAGCAGCAGCAACAACAGCAATATATAGAAAATGGCAATAATATGTAAAACAAAAATACCCAGTGGCAGGAACCTGATGTGGCCATAGAAGTGCTAGAACCAGCACATTTTGTAGTTAGTTAGTTAGTTAGTTGGTTAGTTAGTTAGTTAGTTAGTCGCGGTTCCAACTTCACGGTAACGGGTCGTCCCCATTATGCTCCGTTCCTGTGCCAGTGAATATCACACAAAATGCACCTCATTGCCCAATGTGAAAAGTGGAACAGACAGGCGTCTCGGCAACCCAACAACCCGCACAGGTACACTGTGCATAATGCTGCCGCCAGAATGCCAACACAAAAGCCCTCCACGAAAAATACAGTTCATCGTCGATGGAATCGGCAGTCACCAGAAAGACTTCATTGACCCGGGTTTTATCCCATATGTCTCGATCTCTTTCCGCAGGGCGACTCGCCAAAAGCGCCGCACGAAGCACGAACTTCGTAGCTCCAGCGACGACCCCCAGGTGTCTCCTGAAAAATGCACCCGTGAACCGAAAAGGCAAACCAGTCAATTCAGCGACAGCCGGCCACCATCGTTCCGAACATGCAGTTCACGATACAAACAACCGCGGACAGATGTGATAGCATCCCACGCGAAATCCATAGGTCACAGTGTCGCGCCACTCACTCACTCAGTAGCAGAGCGACAGAACTATGCATTAGCAGTCCAACATTAGGAAAATGCGAATGAAAACCGTAGCCACAAGCATAAACACGCCAGAGGCGATAAAGTGTCTAAAAATGAATTATTCCAAAAATAGCCAAATTGACCAAAAATCGATAAATTTAAGATTGGCATCGCCTTAACGATTCAAATGCCTATCCGCCATGTTGGGGACCGGAAGTCCATCACATTTTGTAGGCCGGAGTGCACGGAAGAACTGATGACCAGTCTTTCCCCTTTCGCAGCGAACGTTGAGAGCTGACATAGAACCATAGCCTGACCCCCTTCATGCCATTATCCTAACCATAACACCAACACTCGCGTCAACAATAATAGTAAAAAAAAAAAAGAAAAACAAGTTAGCACTAAATGTCAAGTATGTGGGCGGTTTTAGCGTATTGTGCCCGCCCCATATTTGTGTTGACCAATCGGCACTCGAGGGCTGATGCTGTTAACAACATCGTTCACCTATAATGTCCACACTCCTGTAGGAACGCTGTCCTGGCAAACTTCACTAGCCGCCTTTCACACGAGTCTGCTGATATGTCTTCGGTCTCTAAGACTCATTATCATCATGTTCCATGGCGATTAGCGAGGGTGATTATGTTTCGCCATCTCACACGATCACCACAGTCGTGGATCAGCTCTCTTTGTCTCGGTTATCCCATGTGGCCAGACCTCTCTGCCTTCCCCTTGTTCTTGTCCCCTCAATCTTGCCAGTTGTTACTAAATTCTCTAGTCTATTTCTTCTAATAATTGGATAAAAAATCTTGACTGTCTAGATCTAATTTCTCTAATCAATTTACGGTTTTCAGTGTTTCTTTTAGGACTTGCTCATTCTTCCATGTTGCTAATCAATAATGATAATAATAATAATTACAATAGGAATGCTGCTGCTGCTGCTAATAATAATAATAATAATAATAATAATAATAATAATAATAACAATAACAGCAGTAGTAATAGTTATAATAATAAGATAATAATAATAATGATGATGATAATAATACTAGTAATAATTATAGTAAAAGATAATACTTATGGTGATTATGATAATAATAATAAAAAGATAATAATGATGATGGTAATGATAGTAATAATAATAGTGATAATAATAAGATAATATTAATAATAGGAATAATAATAGTAGTAGTAGTAGTAGTAGTAGTAGTAGTAGTAGTAGTAGTAGTAGTAGTAGTAGTAGTAGTAGTGGTAGTAGTAGTAGTAGTAGTAGTAGTAATGGTGTGGTAGTAGTAGTAGTAGTAGTAGTAGTAGTAGTAGTAGTAGTAGTAGTAGTAGTAGTAGTAGTAGTAATGGTGTGGTAGTAGTAGTAGTAGCAGTAGTAGTATAGTAATAGTAGTAGTAGTAGTAGTAGTGGTAGTAGTAGTAGTAGTAGTAGTAGTAGTAGTAGTAGTAGTAGTAGTAGTAGTAGTAGTAGTAGTAGTAGTAGTATTAGTAGTAGTAGTAGTAGTAGTAGTAGCAGTAGTGGTGGTGGCAGTAGTAGTAGTAGTAATAGTAGTAGAAGTAGTAGTTATAATAATAAGGATAATGATGAAGATGATGATAATAATAGCGATAATAATTATTATAATTAGGATAATGATGATGATGATGATACTAATAATAACATTAATAATAATTAAAATAATTATAATGATAAGAATAATAATGATGATGATGATGATGATGATAATAATAATACTAATAATAATAAGATGATAATAATAATGATGATAATAATAATGATGATGATAGTAATAAATCTGCATTAAGAAGAATAACCATGATGTCCACTCCGCCACGTGACCCTCTGCTGTTTACGGACGCGATGTGTGTTTGTGTATGTGTGTCCGACCGCCCCTCAGGCAGACTGAACCACTTACCTCTTGCCTCGCCCAGACAAGGTCAGCGGATGTGACAAAACCTCTGGACCAACAGTCGGACTCTTGTCCCAGCTGGACATTTGGTCATGTGACTACCGGGGAGCCACGAACGGAAATCGATGTCTTACGTCCATGCCTTCACCGCATTAGCAGACATCAGGGACAGGTCAAGAGACAGCATCTCTAGCCAGGTAACGTGTCCATGTTGTCCTGGTCACTTCAGTGGTCACCTCCCTGGTCATTTCCCTGGTCACTTTCCTGGTCACTTCCCTGGTCACCTCCCTGGTCACTTTCCTGCTCACTTCCTGGTCACTTTCCTGGTCACTTTCCTGGTCACTTCCTCGTCACTTTCCTGCTCACTTCCTGGTCACTTTCCTGCTCACTTCCTGGTCACTTTCCTGGTCACTTTCCTGCTCACTTTCCTGGTCACTTCCTGGTCACTTTCCTGCTCACTTCCTGGTCACTTTCCTGCTCACTTCCTGGTCACTTTCCTGGTCACTTTCCTGCTCACTTCCTGGTCACTTTCCTGCTCACTTCCTGGTCACTTTCCTGGTCACTTTCCTGCTCACTTCCTGGTCACTTTCCTGCTCACTTCCTGGTCACTTTCCTGGTCACCTCCCTGGTCACTTCCCTGGTCATTTCCCTGGTCACCTCCCGGGTCACTTCCCTGGTCACTTTCCTGGTCATCTCCCTGGTCACTTCCCTGACCACTTCCTTGGTCACTTCCCTGGTCACCTCCGTGGTCACCTAACAGTTCACTTCTTAAGCACCAGCTTCTCTTCCCAGATTACATGCCTCTGTTGTCCTAGTCACTTCCCAGTAACGTGTCCTTGTGGTCCTGAAGTAGAAGAAGAAGAAGAAGAAGAAGAAGAAGAAGAAGAAGAAGAAGAAGAAGAAGAAGAAGAAGAAGAAGAAAAATAAGAAGAAGAAGAAGGAGGAGGAGGATTAGGAGGAGGAGGAGGGGGAGGAGCAGGAGAAGGAGCAGGAGCAGCAGCAGCAGGATGCCTATAGCCAACGAATTAACAACATTTGCTTTCATGTCCCCACTTTCAGCGAGCATTGAGCAGTGAGGCATACCCAAAGGTAATCAATCACCTGTGTAGCCACACAATCCAACCCTACCAGATCTCAGCGAACATGCCGGCGGCGTCTCCCGAAGAACAAGCCAGACTAGAAACTACCTACAGCACCAGGGCTCAGGTCTCAGCTGGATCTCACGGGTTTCCGTGTCTGGGTGCACCTGGCTACCCTATTTCTTCCTCAGTGAGTACAGTGGGGTCATTTTGTGTCACAAATCTTCTACTGATTGCTGCCTTGTTCCTCGTTTATGTCACACATGTTTGTACTGATTGTTGTATTGTTCCTGGTTTATGTCACACATGTTTGTACTGATTGTTGTCTTGTTCCTCGTTTTTGTCACACGCGTCTGTACTGATTGCTGTCTTGTTCCTCGTTTATGTCACACGCGCCTGTACTGATTGCTGCCTTGTTAATCGTTTATGTCACAAGCGTCTGTACTGATTGCTGTCTTGTTCCTCGTTTATGTCACACGCGTCTGTACTGATTGCTGTCTTGTTCCTCGTTTATGTCACACGCGCCTGTACTGATTGCTGTCTTGTTCCTCGTTTATGTCACAAGCGTCTGTACTGATTGCTGTCTTGATCCTCGTTTATGTCACACGCGCCTGTACTGATTGCTGCCTTGTTAATCGTTTATGTCACAAGCGTCTGTACTGATTGCTGTCTTGTTCCTCGTTTATGTCACACGCGTCTGTACTGATTAGTAGTTATAAATGTGCAAATCGGTTATCATTTGCCGGATTAATCCGGATTGACCTTGACCTCGGCTGATTTTCACTCCCCCTCGGTCATATAGTTGGGTAAGGGGTAAGGGGTGGTATCTAGGCCATATCTAAGGGCGATAATTCTAAGATTTTATGTTTCTAAGGGCAGATAACTATTGAGTGGGTGTATAAAAATTTTAATTAATTATTAAAAAAATAAAATAAAATAAATAAAAAATAAAACTAAATAACGACGGGGTGCGGGGTGGTGGCTAGGGGGTGGGCGCGTGGGGTGAGACTAGGCTGTTCAGGTTTAAACACTATCATCACAGGGTTACAAATGAAAACCTTAAAAAGTAAAAATGGTCGATATTATTGATTTTAGCGGGTATAGCTTAGTGAAATTCATTGGTGAGGGATGGGTAGCGGTTATTAGTGCTTTGTAGAGTGTCGTAGTTGCTTATACACCATCATCACACAGGTTACAAATGAAAACCTTAAAAAGTAAAAATGGCCGATAATATTGATTGCAGCGGATATAGCTTAGTGAAATTTGTTGGTAAGGGGTGGGTAGCGGCTAGTAGTGCTTTGTAGAGTGTCGTAGTGGCCTATACACTATCATCACAGGGTTACAAATGAAAACCTTAAAAAGTAAAAATGGTCGATATTATTGATTTTAGCGGATATAGCTTAATGAAATTCGTTGGTAAGAGGTGGGTAGTGGTTATTAGTGGTCTGTAGAGGGTCACCGTGGCTTTTTTACTATCATAACACGTGTTACAAATGAAACCCTGAAAGCTAAAGATCGCTGATTGTAATGGATATAGTGGAGTATCATTCGGCGGTAAGAGGTGGGTACCAGGTATTAGTGGTCAAGCAGTGGTCAAGTGGTGGTCAAGTAAGGAAAATTTTAGGGAAAAGTGATTGTAATGATATGATGATGCTTAAAGGGTGGTAAATTAGTGGTCAAGTAGTGGTCAAGTGTTGGTTAAGTGACGAAAATTTTAGGGAAATTTTAGGGAACAGTGATTGTAATGATATGGTGATGATTAAAGGATGGTAAATTAGTGGTCAAGCAATGGTCAAGTAAGGGTCAAGTAGTCAAGTAAGGAAACTTTAGGGAAAAGTGATTGTAATGATATGGTGGTGATTAAAGAGTGGTAAATTAGTGGTCAATCAGTGGTCAAGTGGTGGTCAAGTAGTGGTCAAGTGAGGAAATTTTAGGGAAAAGTGGTTATAATGATATGGTGATGATTAAAGGGTGGTAAATTAGTGGTCAAGTAGTGGTAAACCAATGGTCAAGTAGTGGTCAAGTGGTCGAGTGACCACTTAAATTGTAGAGGACGATGTCCCTAAGATTATGGTAGTGGTTCAAGTGATCGACGACATGGTCAAGTAGCGGTCAACCAGTGGTCAAGTGGTCGAATGAACACTTAAAAGGTAGAGAAAAGTACGTATATTGAAACGGTGATGGTAAAATGGTCGACAACATGGTCAAGCAGTGGTCAAGTAGTGCTCAACCAGTGGTCAACCGCTCAAGTGAGAAAATTGTAGGGTATGGTACGTGTAGTGAAACAGAGATGGATAAATTAAGTAGTGACGTTGTCAAGTAGTGATCAAGTAGCGGGCAAGTACTGGTCAAATGGTCAAGTGACCACTTAAATTGTAAGGGAAAGTACGTGTAGTGAACCTGTGTTGGTTAAAGTGATCGATGACGTGCTCAAGTAGTGGCCAAGTAGTGGTAAATGGTCGAGTGACTACTTAAATTGTCGGTGAAAGTAGGTATAGTGACATGGTGATGATCAAGAGTTGGTCAAGTAGTGCTCAACCAGTGGTCAACCGCTCAAGTGAGAAAATTGTAGGGTATGGTACGTGTAGTGAAACAGAGATGGATAAATTAAGTAGTGACGTTGTCAAGTAGTGATCAAGTAGCGGGCAAGTACTGGTCAAATGGTCAAGTGACCACTTAAATTGTAAGGGAAAGTACGTGTAGTGAACCTGTGTTGGTTAAAGTGATCGATGACGTGCTCAAGTAGTGGCCAAGTAGTGGTAAATGGTCGAGTGACTACTTAAATTGTCGGTGAAAGTAGGTATAGTGACATGGTGATGATCAAGAGTTGGTCAAGTAGTGCTCAACCAGTGGTCAACCGCTCAAGTGAGAAACTTGTAGGGTATGGTACGTGTAGTGAAACAGAGATGGATAAATTAAGTAGTGACGTTGTCAAGTAGTGATCAAGTAGCGACAAGTACTGGTCAAAGGGTCGAGTGACCACTTACATTGTAAGGGAAAGTAGGTATAGTGACATGGTGATGATCAAGAGTTGGTCAAGTGGTGCTCAAATAGTGGTCAAGTAGTGGCCAAGTAGTGGTAAATGGTCGAGTGACTACTTAAATTGTCGGTGAAAGTAGGTACAGTGACATGGTGATGATCAAGAGTTGGTCAAGTGGTGTTAAAATAGTGGTCAAGTGGTGTTCAAATAGTGGTCAAGTAGTGGTCAAGTAGTCGAATGACCACTTAAATTATAGGGTATGGTACGTGTAGTGAAACGGTGATGGTAAAATAAGTAAGGACATAGTCAAATAGGGTCAAGTACTGGTGAAGTAGTGATCAAGTGGTCGAATGATCCCTTAGATTGTAGGGTATGGTATGTGTAGTGACATGATGATGGTTAAAGTGATCGATGAAATGATCAAGACGTTATGCCGACTGCTAAGTTCAGAAAGTAATGTCCTTACTATCGACAATTTCCCTGACAGGAGCGCCTCGAGCACTGATTTTGTATTGATCAATAGCACCTAGTGGTACAGTCAACACACATGGACAATAGTTACATCCGGTCAAAGATGGCGTCGCACCCTATCACACATGGGTAATTGCTACAACCAAACTACGTCTCATTCACTAAAACTGGTCAAATATGGTGTCACATCCGGTCACAGGGGTAATGGGACATCTGAGACACGTGGTTAAGAGGGAAACTATAGAAAAAGGGTGTCCTATCGGTTGTCGAGTCAGGGAACCTAACGTATGATGATCACTGTGTATAGGAGTGAATACACTGCATCATCAACACTGCATCATCAACACTGCATCCGAAGGGTAAAAGGGTCACCCCCTTCTCTCTTTTCTATAACCGTGTAGTCCTAGTGTTATCCGGTTACACCAAAGGACACCCGAGCATCAACACAACAAACTGCCCCGATTCAACCTTAAGCAATGCACGTAACATGACAGGTCACGTGTCCGCCGTCATAACCAGCGACGTTATCGCGTATCAAATTAGACATCCACACTTTCATTTCCTTTCTATGTGGCCATAGTGTCTTTACATCTTTCTCCAGAAAGCCATTTCCAAGACCAATATATGTTTTTTCAGTGTACCTGCTCAGTGCCACACTTCACAACCAGACAAAAGTACACCTTCTATGTACCACTTCAACCATCAAATAAGAAAATATGTTAGACAAAATATTAAAATTATTTGTCAAATACAGAAATATATCACCCAAACTTATAAAAAGTAAGAACATATGTTAACCAAATGGAAAATATCTTAGCCAAATAGGAAAATTTGTTAGCCAAATAGAAAAAAAATATTGACCACGTAACGATATAGCTTGTCCACACTTATGAAAAGTAGGGAAATTTGTTAGTCAAATGCGAAAAAAGATTGACCAAGTAACGAAATACCCAAACCAAACTTATGAAAAGTACGAAACTTTGTTAAGCAAGTATGAAAATGTATCAACCAAACAGAGAAATATATCACCCAAACTTATAAAAAGTAGGAACATATGTTAACCAAATGGAAAATATCTTAGCCAAATAGGAAAATTTGTTAGCCAAAGGAGAAAAAATATTGACCACGTAACGATATATCTTGTCCACACTTATGAAAAGTAGGGAAATTTGTTAGTCAAATGAGAAAAAAGATTGACCAAGTAACGAAATACCCAAACCAAACTTATGAAAAGTACAAAACTTTGTTAAGCAAGTATGAAAATGTATCGACCAAACAGAGAAATATATCACCCAAACTTATAAAAAGTAGGAACATATTGTAACCAAAGGGAAAATACCTTGGCCAAATAGGAAAATTTGTTAGCCAAAGGAGAAAAAAGATTGACCAAGTAACGAAATTCCCCAACCAAACTTATGAAAAGTACGAAACTTTGTTAAGCAAGTATGAAAAGGTATCGTCCAAACAGAGAAATATATCACCTAAACTTATAAAAAGTAGGAACATATGTTAACCAAATGGAAAATATCTTGGGCAAATAGGAAAATTTGTTAGCCAAATGGGGAAAATATTGTCCAAGTAACGAAATATCCCCCAACAAACTTATGAAAAGTACGAAACTTTGTTAAGCAAGTATGAAAAGGTATCGACCAAGTAGAGAAATATATCACCCAAACTTATAAAAAGTAGGAACATATGTTAACCACAGAGAAAATACCTTGGCCAAATAGGAAAATTTGTTAGCCAAATGGGGAAAATATTGTCCAAGTGACGAAATACCCCCCAACAAACTTATGAAAAGTACGAAACTTTGTTAAGCAAGTATGAAAAGGTATCGTCCAAACAGAGAAATATCGCACCCAAACTTATAAAAAGTAAGAACATATGTTAACCAAATGGAAAATATCTTGGCCAAATAGGAAAATTTGTTAGCCAAATGGGGAAAAGATTGTCCAAGTGACGAAATCCCCCCCAACAAACTTATGAAAAGTACGAAACTTTGTTAAGCAAGTATGAAAAGGTATCGTCCAAACAGAGAAATATCGCACCCAAACTTATAAAAAGTAAGAACATATGTTAACCAAATGGAAAATATCTTGGCCAAATAGGAAAATTTGTTAGCCAAATGGGGAAAATATTGTCCAAGTAACGAAATATCCCCCAACAAACTTAGGAAAAGTACGAAACTTTGTTAAGCAAGTATGAAAAGGGATCGACCAAACAGAGAAATATATCACCTAAACTTATAAAAAGTAGGAACATATGTTAACCAAATGGAAAATATCTTGGCCAAATAATAAAATTTGTTAGCCAAATAGAAAAAATATTGACCACGTAACGATATATCTTGTCCACACTTATGAAAAGTAGGAAAATTTGTTAGCCAAATGGGGAAAATATTGACCACGTAACGAAATACCCCCCAACAAACTTAGGAAAAGTACGAAAACTTTGTTAAGCAAGTATGAAAAGGTATCGACCAAACAGAGAAATATATCACCCAAACTTATAAAAAGTAGGAACATATGTTAACCAAATGGAAAATATCTTGGCCAAATAGGAAATATTGTTAGCCAAATAGAAACACATATTGACCACGTAACGATATATCTTGTCCACACTTATGAAAAGTAGGGAAATTTGTTAGTCAAATGGGGAAAATATTGACCACGTAACGAAATACCCCCCCCCCTTCCCCCCCCCCCCCCCCAAAAAAAAAACAACTTAGGAAAAGTGCGAAACTTTGTTAAGCAAGTATGAAAAGGTATCGGCCAAACAGAGAAATATATCACCCAAACTTATAAAAAATAGGAACATATGTTAACCAAAAAAGTAAGTCGACCAAGCTCAGAAAAAAAAAAAAAAAAAAAAAAAAAAAAAGGAAATAAAAAATATAACTTCTGTAGTCTTGGTCGACTTACTTTTCCATACCTATTTCTTAGACTGGCTGACAGCCTTTCTTTGTTTTTTATCACTTTGGACGACAAGTTTATAAGTTTGATTGATATATGTCTGTACTTGGTCAATATGTTTTCCTATTTGGTTATTTTTATAAGTTTGGATTTATAACTTTAGTCAGCCTTTTAGTTGTGTTGGGTACTATTATTTCCTAGATTTTTATAAGTTTGGTCGAGATATTTCTGTATTTGGTCTAACTTTTTCCCCTTTGGCCGACAATTTTCCTACTTTTTATACGTTGGGGCGAGCTATTTCTCTCTTTGAGTGATATTTTTCACATTTGGTTATCAAGGCTTCCTACTTTTCATAAGTTTGAATGATATATTTCATTACTTGTTCAATATTATTCTTCTTTGACTATTACATTTTCCTAGTTGTTCAATAGCTTTCCCGTTTGAATAACAATTTTCCTACGTTTATAAGTTTGGTTGAGCAATTTCTGTATTTGGCCGACACTTTTCACATTTGGCTATCAGAATTTTCTTACTTGACCTAAGTTTTTTCACTTTGGCTAACAAAGTTTCCTACTTTTCATAAGTTTGGGTGTTATATTTCTCTGTTTGGCCGATACCTTTTCATACTTGCTTAACAAAGTTTCGTACTTTTCCTAAGTTTGTTGGGGGGTATTTCGTTACGTGGTCAATATTTTCCCCATTTGACTAACAAATTTCGCTACTTTTCATAAGTGTGGACAAGCTATATCGTTACGTGGTCAATATTTTTTCTATTTGGCTAACAAATTTTCCTATTTGGCCAAGCTATTTTCCATTTGGTTAACATATGTTCCTATTTTTTATAAGTTTGGGTGATATATTTCTCTGTTTGGCCGATACCTTTTCATACTTGCTTAACAAAGTTTCGTACTTTTCCTAAGTTGTTTTTTTTTTTTTGGGGGGGGGGGGTATTTCGTTACGTGGTCAATATTTTCCCCATTTGACTAACAAATTTCCCTACTTTTCATAAGTGTGGACAAGATATATCGTTACGTGGTCAATATGTGTTTCTATTTGGCTAACAATATTTCCTATTTGGCCAAGATATTTTCCATTTGGTTAACATATGTTCCTACTTTTTATAAGTTTGGGTGATATATTTCTCTGTTTGGTCGATACCTTTTCATACTTGCTTAACAAAGTTTTCGTACTTTTCCTAAGTTTGTTGGGGGGTATTTCGTTACGTGGTCAATATTTTCCCCATTTGGCTAACAAATTTTCCTACTTTTCATAAGTGTGGACAAGATATATCGTTACGTGGTCAATATTTTTTCTATTTGGCTAACAAATTTTATTATTTGGCCAAGATATTTTCCATTTGGTTAACATATGTTCCTACTTTTTATAAGTTTAGGTGATATATTTCTCTGTTTGGTCGATCCCTTTTCATACTTGCTTAACAAAGTTTCGTACTTTTCCTAAGTTTGTTGGGGGATATTTCGTTACTTGGACAATCTTTTCCCCATTTGGCTAACAAATTTTCCTATTTGGCCAAGATATTTTCCATTTGGTTAACATATGTTCTTACTTTTTATAAGTTTGGGTGCGATATTTCTCTGTTTGGACGATACCTTTTCATACTTGCTTAACAAAGTTTCGTACTTTTCATAAGTTTGTTGGGGGGTATTTCGTCACTTGGACAATATTTTCCCCATTTGGCTAACAAATTTTCCTATTTGGCCAAGGTATTTTCTCTGTGGTTAACATATGTTCCTACTTTTTATAAGTTTGGGTGATATATTTCTCTACTTGGTCGATACCTTTTCATACTTGCTTAACAAAGTTTCGTACTTTTCATAAGTTTGTTGGGGGATATTTCGTTACTTTGACAATATTTTCCCCATTTGGCTAACAAATTTTCCTATTTGCCCAAGATATTTTCCATTTGGTTAACATATGTTCCTACTTTTTATAAGTTTAGGTGATATATTTCTCTGTTTGGACGATACCTTTTCATACTTGCTTAACAAAGTTTCGTACTTTTCATAAGTTTGGTTGGGGAATTTCGTTACTTGGTCAATCTTTTTTCTCCTTTGGCTAACAAATTTTCCTATTTGGCCAAGGTATTTTCCCTTTGGTTACAATATGTTCCTACTTTTTATAAGTTTGGGTGATATATTTCTCTGTTTGGTCGATACATTTTCATACTTGCTTAACAAAGTTTTGTACTTTTCATAAGTTTGGTTTGGGTATTTCGTTACTTGGTCAATCTTTTTTCTCATTTGACTAACAAATTTCCCTACTTTTCATAAGTGTGGACAAGATATATCGTTACGTGGTCAATATTTTTTCTCCTTTGGCTAACAAATTTTCCTATTTGGCTAAGATATTTTCCATTTGGTTAACATATGTTCCTACTTTTTATAAGTTTGGGTGATATATTTCTCTGTTTGGTTGATACATTTTCATACTTGCTTAACAAAGTTTCGTACTTTTCATAAGTTTGGTTTGGGTATTTCGTTACTTGGTCAATCTTTTTTCGCATTTGACTAACAAATTTCCCTACTTTTCATAAGTGTGGACAAGCTATATCGTTACGTGGTCAATATTTTTTTCTATTTGGCTAACAAATTTTCCTATTTGGCTAAGATATTTTCCATTTGGTTAACATATGTTCTTACTTTTTATAAGTTTGGGTGATATATTTCTGTATTTGACAAATAATTTTAATATTTTGTCTAACATATTTTCTTATTTGATGGTTGAAGTGGTACATAGAAGGTGTACTTTTGTCTGGTTGTGAAGTGTGGCACTGAGCAGGTACACTGAAAAAACATATATTGGTCTTGGAAATGGCTTTCTGGAGAAAGATGTAAAGACACTATGGCCACATAGAAAGGAAATGAAAGTGTGGATGTCTAATTTGATACGTGATAACGTCGCTGGTTATGACGGCGGACACGTGACCTGTCATGTTACGTGCATTGCCTAAGGTTGAATCGGGGCAGTTTGTTGTGTTGATGCTCGGGTGCCCTTTGGTGTAACCGGATAACACTAGGACTACACGGTTATAGAAAAGAGAGAAGGGGGTGACCCTTTTACCCTTCGGATGCAGTGTTGATGATGCAGTGTTGATGATGCAGTGTATTCACTCCTATACACAGTGATCATCATACGTTAGGTTCCCTGACTCGACAACCGATAGGACACCCTTTTTCTATAGTTTACCTCTTAACCACGTGTCTCAGATGTCCCATTACCCCTGTGACCGGATGTGACACCATATTTGACCAGTTTTAGTGAATGAGACGTAGTTTGGTTGTAGCAATTACCCATGTGTGATAGGGTGCGACGCCATCTTTGACCGGATGTAACTATTGTCCATGTGTGTTGACTGTACCACTAGGTGCTATTGATCAATACAAAATCAGTGCTCGAGGCGCTCCTGTCAGGGAAATTGTCGATAGTAAGGACATTACTTTCTGAACTTAGCAGTCGGCATAACGTCTTGATCATTTCATCGATCACTTTAACCATCATCATGTCACTACACATACCATACCCTACAATCTAAGGGATCATTCGACCACTTGATCACTACTTCACCAGTACTTGACCCTATTTGACTATGTCCTTACTTATTTTACCATCACCGTTTCACTACACGTACCATACCCTATAATTTAAGTGGTCATTCGACTACTTGACCACTACTTGACCACTATTTGAACACCACTTGACCACTATTTTAACACCACTTGACCAACTCTTGATCATCACCATGTCACTGTACCTACTTTCACCGACAATTTAAGTAGTCACTCGACCATTTACCACTACTTGGCCACTACTTGACCACTATTTGAGCACCACTTGACCAACTCTTGATCATCACCATGTCACTATACCTACTTTCCCTTACAATGTAAGTGGTCACTCGACCCTTTGACCAGTACTTGTCGCTACTTGATCACTACTTGACAACGTCACTACTTAATTTATCCATCTCTGTTTCACTACACGTACCATACCCTACAAGTTTCTCACTTGAGCGGTTGACCACTGGTTGAGCACTACTTGACCAACTCTTGATCATCACCATGTCACTATACCTACTTTCACCGACAATTTAAGTAGTCACTCGACCATTTACCACTACTTGGCCACTACTTGAGCACGTCATCGATCACTTTAACCAACACAGGTTCACTACACGTACTTTCCCTTACAATTTAAGTGGTCACTTGACCATTTGACCAGTACTTGCCCGCTACTTGATCACTACTTGACAACGTCACTACTTAATTTATCCATCTCTGTTTCACTACACGTACCATACCCTACAATTTTCTCACTTGAGCGGTTGACCACTGGTTGAGCACTACTTGACCAACTCTTGATCATCACCATGTCACTATACCTACTTTCACCGACAATTTAAGTAGTCACTCGACCATTTACCACTACTTGGCCACTACTTGAGCACGTCATCGATCACTTTAACCAACACAGGTTCACTACACGTACTTTCCCTTACAATTTAAGTGGTCACTTGACCATTTGACCAGTACTTGCCCGCTACTTGATCACTACTTGACAACGTCACTACTTAATTTATCCATCTCTGTTTCACTACACGTACCATACCCTACAATTTTCTCACTTGAGCGGTTGACCACTGGTTGAGCACTACTTGACCACTGCTTGACCATGTTGTCGACCATTTTACCATCACCGTTTCAATATACGTACTTTTCTCTACCTTTTAAGTGTTCATTCGACCACTTGACCACTGGTTGACCGCTACTTGACCATGTCGTCGATCACTTGAACCACTACCATAATCTTAGGGACATCGTCCTCTACAATTTAAGTGGTCACTCGACCACTTGACCACTACTTGACCATTGGTTTACCACTACTTGACCACTAATTTACCACCCTTTAATCATCACCATATCATTATAACCACTTTTCCCTAAAATTTCCTCACTTGACCACTACTTGACCACCACTTGACCACTGATTGACCACTAATTTACCACTCTTTAATCACCACCATATCATTACAATCACTTTTCCCTAAAGTTTCCTTACTTGACTACTTGACCCTTACTTGACCATTGCTTGACCACTAATTTACCATCCTTTAATCATCACCATATCATTACAATCACTGTTCCCTAAAATTTCCCTAAAATTTTCGTCACTTAACCAACACTTGACCACTACTTGACCACTAATTTACCACCCTTTAAGCATCATCATATCATTACAATCACTTTTCCCTAAAATTTTCCTTACTTGACCACAACTTGACCACTGCTTGACCACTAATACCTGGTACCCACCTCTTACCGCCGAATGATACTCCACTATATCCATTACAATCAGCGATCTTTAGCTTTCAGGGTTTCATTTGTAACACGTGTTATGATAGTAAAAAAGCCACGGTGACCCTCTACAGACCACTAATAACCACTACCCACCTCTTACCAACGAATTTCATTAAGCTATATCCGCTAAAATCAATAATATCGACCATTTTTACTTTTTAAGGTTTTCATTTGTAACCCTGTGATGATAGTGTATAGGTAACTACGACACTCTACAAAGCACTACTAGCCGCTACCCACCCCTTACCAACAAATTTCACTAAGCTATATCCGCTGCAATCAATATTATCGGCCATTTTTACTTTTTAAGGTTTTCATTTGTAACCTGTGTGATGATGGTGTATAAGCAACTACGACACTCTACAAAGCACTAATAACCGCTACCCATCCCTCACCAATGAATTTCACTAAGCTATACCCGCTAAAATCAATAATATCGACCATTTTTACTTTTTAAGGTTTTCATTTGTAACCCTGTGATGATAGTGTTTAAACCTGAACAGCCTAGTTTCACCCCACGCGCCCACCCCCTAGCCACCACCCCGCACCCCGTCGTTATTTAGTTTTATTTTTTATTTATTTTATTTTATTTTTTTAATAATTAATTAAAATTTTTATACACCCACTCAATAGTTATCTGCCCTTAGAAACATAAAATCTTAGAATTATCGCCCTTAGATATGGCCTAGATACCACCCCTTACCCCTTACCCAACTATATGACCGAGGGGGAGTGAAAATCAGCCGAGGTCAAGGTCAATCCGGATTAATCCGGCAAATGATAACCGATTTGCACATTTATAACTACTCTGATTGCTGTCTTGTTCCTCGTTTATGTCACACGCGTCTGTACTGATTGCTGTCTTGTTCCTCGTTTATGTCACACGCGTCTGTACTGATTGCTGTCTTGTTCCTCGTTTATGTCACACGCGTCTGTACTGATTGCTGTCTTGTTCCTCGTTTATGTCACACGCGTCTGTACTGATTGCTGTCTTGTTCCTCGTTTATGTTACACGCGTCTGTACTGATTGCTGTCTTGTTCCTCGTTTATGTCACACACGTCTGTACTGATTGCTGTCTTGTTCCTCGTTTATGTCACACACGTTTGTACTGATTGCTGTCTTGTTCCTCGTTTATGTCACACGCGTCTGTACTGATTGCTGTCTTGTTCCTCGTTTATGTCACACACGTCTGTACTGATTGCTGTCTTGTTCCTGGTTTATGTCACACACGTCTGTACTGATTGCTGTCTTGTTCCTGGTTTATGTCACACACGTCTGTACTGATTGCTGTCTTGTTCCTCGTTTATGTCACACACGCCTGTACTGATTGCTGTCTTGTTCCTGGTTTATGTCACACACGTCTGTACTGATTGCTGTCTTGTTCCTGGTTTATGTCACACACGTCTGTACTGATTGCTGTCTTGTTCCTGGTTTATGTCACACACGTCTGTACTGATTGCTGTCTTGTTCCTCGTTTATGTCACACACGCATGTACTGATTGCTGTCTTGTTCCTGGTTTATGTCACACACATCTGTACTGATTGCTGTCTTGTTCCTCGTTTATGTCACACACGTCTGTACTGATTGCTGTCTTGTTCCTCGTTTATGTCACACACGTCTGTACTGATTGCTGTCTTGTTCCTCGTTTATGTCACACACGTCTGTACTGATTGCTGTCTTGTTCCTCGTTTATGTCACACACGTCTGTACTGATTGCTGTCTTGTTCGTCGTTTATGTCACACACGTCTGTACTGATTGCTGTCTTGTTCCTCGTTTATGTCACACGCGTCTGTACTGATTGCTGTCTTGTTCCTCGTTTATGTCACACACGCCTGTACTGATTGCTGTCTTGTTCCTCGTTTATGTCACATACGCCTGTACTGATTGCTGTCTTGTTCCTGGTTTATGTCACACACGTCTGTACTGATTGCTGTCTTGTTCCTCGTTTATGTCACACGCGTCTGTACTGATTGCTGTCTTGTTCCTCGTTTATGTCACACGCGTCTGTACTGATTGCTGTCTTGTTCCTCGTTTATGTCACACATGTCTGTGCAGATTTCTGTCTTATTCCTCGATTATGTCACCCAAGAATGTACTAATTGCTGTGTTGTTTTAGATGTTTTTTTTTTAAAGATGTGAAAATCTGTTTAATATTAGTCATTGGCGAGGTGGGGGATTCAACACTTACACCGGTAAGTTGGAATTCAACGTTGACTTCTCGTTCATAAAGCAATGGCAAACTACTGAACGTACACTCGCACAGATAATAAACCTTGGGTTAAGTTTGACCACAACGTCCTGCATAGGGCGTACAACATTTAACAAATCTGGAACAGTGGTATTCTGGGCGTCTGTTTTAAGGCGGGCAGTCTGGTTCAGTGGGGCCTAATCGTTTGAGAGACACATAAGTGGTGCTTGCAGTAAAAGGTTTTAGTCTCTGGACGTCTTGATGATGATGATCATGATGATGATTGAGTTGGCTTGAGTTGAGTCAAGAACAAACATCACTGCACTCGGGACATTCCCATAAGCACTCAGTCCTCACTGATATAATGCTTGCATCTTATTATTTCTACAAGAATGCTTCTGTCTTCAAATCGCGCTCATTGTCCACACAAAACATTGTAGCAGCTCAACGGGAGCCAGAACTTAAACGTCAACGACAATGACGGTAGAAACGCTGGCAATCCACGTCCAAATAACTTTAATATTGTTGCTCGGTCGGACATGTTATCAACAAATGATTATATGACCATTCCCATGTTGATGGGAGGATTGGCCAAGAATATAATAAATAATTATTGAGAAATATACTATTTCCACTGCCGAATCTGATGCTATCCTATTTCATAAATAAATGACAATTAACTTGCCTGTTCTGTGCACTTGGAATCAACGACTGGCAAGAGAAGGTCCACCAGAGAGACGAATGGAGACGGATTGTATTTGCAGCAAAGAACCTCAATGGCTCGGAACGCTAAAGAAGAAGAAGAAGTTCTGTACCTATATTACGTTTATCTGAGTTACGTTCATCTATGTCTGGTGTGACGCCATGACTTTTAATTGCTGATCACTCGGCCAGTTATGATGCGTTCAATTCTTCTAATTTCTTCTGCGCCCTGCATTCATTCCTGGTTGTTCCTTGCCATTCAGATTGTGCCCTTATTTCCTGACGTTGCGAGAGTCTCATATAGCGTGTCCATAACCTTTTCAATTAGCTATTGTTGTTGAAACTTCGGTGTTACAATGAAGACCGCCCGTCTTCAAGATGTTGTCAAACTTCACTGCCTATGGTAACCGTAGTCCCTGTGACGTCATGTAGTAACCTTTGTATTCATGCTCGTCTCGGTGACTCTCTTTATTTGTCTGCCACAATTTTTTTCATCCGATTATAAATCATTGACTCATGCCTCCGACGCTACATGGCACTCACCTTCAACAGCCAGCGAAGAGTTCCAATACTAATGGTGCCCGTTGCCATCTGATTAGATGTCCGCCTTGCTTTAACTCTGAATGACGACTGTCACCAGACCCTCTAACCACCCCTTGCTGCCACATTCTCTCTAGACCATGATAGGCTATCTGTTCTTCTGCATTAATCACCTTCTCCCAGAGGGCCTTTACCACATCTGCCTTATCATGCAGCAAATCACAGCTTAATGATGAAGCACCAGCCAGTCTGTCTGCCTGTTCATTTCCAACCACACCAGAGTGTCCAGGAGAAAAGATCCAGCGACCTCTGAATCGATGCAAGCCATTCTGCATGAAGCATGCAAGTCTTCACCTTTGCTAGCGTTTTTTTCTTTTTTTTTTTTAAAAATGAGTTAGAATGACAGCGTATACTGTTTGTTCTCCAACCAGCGGAAAGCTGCAGTAACCACTGCCACCTCCATTCTCAGACTTGAGGTTGTGACGTCATATGCCAAGCTCTCTTTTACCAAACATTGCCCATTTTCTATTGCTACGAATCCCCCAAGCATTTTGTGTGTGCCTCTTAGCACAGAGACTTCAGTGTAGATAATCACATCGCGAGGCCGAGAGTAGGCATGAATTAATTGCAGAATTTTAGCTTCCGTAGCGCCCGCTGATGCTTGTAGTAAAAGGCATTAATCTTTGGATGCCTCGATAATGATGATGATGATGATGATGATGATAATTATGAAGAAGAAGAAGCAGCATTAATATGAGCAGTAGTAGAAGTAGTAGTAGTAGTAGTAGTAGTAGTAGTAGTAGTAGTAGTAGTAGTAGTAGTAGTAGTAGCAGCAGCAGCAGCAGCAGTAGCAGCAGCAGCAGCAGCAGCAGCAGCAGCAGTAGCAATAATAATAATAATAATAATAATAATAATAATAATAATAATAATAGTAATAATAATAATATAATAATAGTAATAATAAAAATAATAATAATAATAGTAGCAGCAGCAGTAGTAGTAGTAATAGTAGTAGTAGTAGTAATAGTAGTAGTAGTAGTAATAGTAGTAGTAGTAGCAGCAGCAGCAGCAGCAGTAGTAGTAGCAGCAGCAGCAGTAGTAATAATAATAATAATAATGATAATAATAATAATAATAATAATAATAATAATAGTAATAATAATAATATAATAATAGTAATAATAATAATAATAATAATAATAATAATAGTAGCAGCAGCAGTAGTAGTAGTAATAGTAGTAGTAGTAGTAATAGTAGTAGTAGTAGTAATAGTAGTAGTAGTAGCAGCAGCAGCAGCAGCAGTAGTAGTAGCAGCAGCAGTAGCAATAATAATAATAATAATAATAATAATAATAATAATAGTAATAATAATAATATAATAATAGTAATAATAATAATAATAATAATAGTAGCAGCAGCAGTAGTAGTAGTAATAGTAGTAGTAGTAGTAATAGTAGTAGTAGTAGTAATAGTAGTAGTAGTAGCAGCAGCAGCAGCAGCAGCAGCAGCAGCAGTAGTAGTAGCAGCAGCAGCAGCAGTAGATTGAAGGCCTGTGATTATCGTAACATCTATCACTGACCATCCCCAGGCTGTTGCATCACATGACGACAAGAACAACTCCTGGGCCACACCTAACCTGCCTCTGTCCAAATGCCCCTACAGCCCGCTGTCCTTGTTCCCATGTGGATCAGGGTGAGTAGAATTCTGTTGTCTCACCATAACACCCACAGTAATCATCCTCATCATCATCGTCATCATCATCATCATCATCATCATCATCATCATCATCATCATCATCATCATCATCATCATCATCATCATCATCATCATCATCATCATCATCATCATCATCATCATCATCATGTCCTATGCTGATATCCTACCATAACACCCAAAGTAATCATCATCACCATCATCATCATCATCATCATCATCATCATCATCATCATCATCATCATGTCCTATGCTGATATCCTACCATAACACCCAAATTAATCATTATCATCCTCACCATCATCATCATCATCATCATCATTATCATCATCTCACCACCATCATGACCTATGCTGATATTCTACCATAACACCCAAAGAAATCATCGGCATCATCATCACCACCACCATCATCATCATGTCCCGTACCGTTAAGTATGGTCAACCATGGTTTGCCATCTCACACGATCATCAGTCTGTAAACAGATATGTGATTCTCTCAGACAAACCATGGGGCCAAGCCAACCGGGTATCCACATCTCTGCCTCCTGTCTGCCAGTTCTCACTAAGTTCTCAACTCTATGTCTCCTGGCAACATGCCCAAACATTCTTACACGTCTACATCCCACTTTTCTAATCAACTGACAGTTTTCACCTGTTTCTTGTAGCACTGCTTGGTTCCTTTCTTTGTCCACCCATAATTTCTTTCGCATCCCCCCTCCCCCCGAAACCACATTAACACCGCCATTAGATATTTCTCAGCTTGTCTGCTTAATGCCATGTTTCACATCCATACAACAGGTTAGATTCTATTTGTCACTTTAACACTCATTTTTTCACCCTATTTGGCAGCTTATTAATTGTACATATATTTTCACCTTTCAAAACGTTACATTTGTGATGGCAATTTTTGTTCTAATCTCTACGAGACACCGTCCATCAGATGTTATAACTGTTTCGAGATAGTCTGCAATGATTCATCTGTTTAAGAATTATCCTATTTATTTCCAGGTTACAGTGTGGTATTTATTTCGTTTTCGAGATTACCAAAATTTCTGTCTTCTTACAATTTAATTATAATCCTAGTTGCTCACTGTGTACAAAGACCGCATTTACTACATGCTGCAGATCCTGATCGTTGTCTGCAATCAATACTGTATCATCCGCATTTCTGACTCCAAATTGTTTTTATAGCAGGGGTATAGCAGATTTGAAGGTGAACGCGCAACCTTGCAAAATACCCACATGGCTTGTCCATTCATCATCTCTGATAGCTGAAGTCCAGCTTCTTACCTTCTTGTTGCGGAACTGTTTTAACTAACAGGAGAAGGGGCGACGGCGAGTCTCTGGCGCCGTAAAACCAGGCCGCTCTAGATATATATGTACGTACATATACGTGCAGACACGTGTGTACACACATACATCCACACTCGAGTAAGACCACAGTCTAGCCTAGCAAAAGAAAAGTGCTGAAGACGGAAGCTACCAGCCAGGTGACGCACCATAGCAACCAGGATGCCACGGAAACATGCTATGAACGAATGAAATAAGAAGATCTGTATTTCTAATATTATTGATGTTATGCCCTCTAATGTCCTCATGTCTTGTACATTTCCCATGTCGACTCTCTCTGTATAGGGTAAAACACCTGGCCTGTGGTCAAGAGCTCGAATGGCCATCTAGGCGGATTCTAAACATTATCTGGATTCTCACGTCGGCTCAGTGTAAAATAGGAAACAGGAAATGTCTCCGGAAGTAAAGGCAGCAGGCCTGATAATAACCGAACCACTCATCTAGTGAATGGGTGAAACCTGTAGCAAATCATCGGCGAATGAATGTCCAGTATGGTGATGCATGTCCGTCAGTCCAGCAATTGTATGAATGGAGTAGGAAGTTTTACAAATGTGTGACTTCTGTGACAGACCTTGACCGGGTCAGGCACACCGAGTAGTGATCCCAAATAATTTTTTCCCCCACAGGAATCCAAGCACTGTATCGGCGCTGGAGGACTTGATTTGAACACAGTCGTGACTACATTGAAAAATGACACATTTGTTCTTGATCCCCCCACCCTCTCCCCTCCCAAGAATATATTCACCAAAAAAGTAAATAACGTGTTTTCATTTGAAGTCCCCTCGTATTTCAGAAGTCGGAGTGGATTCGTCTGATGGCGAGGGATAATGGGAATAGAGAAAGCAAATCCACACGCAAAAATATGTCCAGCACACTAGAAGTAGTAGCGTGTATATGGGCTATGCTTGAGTTCAAAGCGAGGTAAGGAGAAAAAAAAAGACCAAAAAACAAACACGTCGAAAACTAAGTGACAACTGTCAAGCTTGGTGGGACAAGAACAAGAGAAAGACGCAGAGTTAGATACCTGGAACAGGGACCCGACCCTAGACTAGTGATCATGTCAGGTGGTGGACCATGCCCGCCAACGCCCGTCGACATAGCCCATGATGATGATGATGATGATGATAATGATGATGATGATGATGATATTAAAGAGGCTGGTTGTGAGTTCTGGTCGCAATCCATGATTATTGATTCAGGCCAATGCCACGCCTGATTGATGAAATCCATGATTATTGTTTCAGGCCGATGTCACACCTGGTTGATGAAAGCATCCTTTAAGCATGTATAGTTGGTCGAGCGTCTGTGTACACTTCTTAATTCACGTAGCCGCCATTGTCATTTGAAAGCAGCAGGTGAAGGACTCCGTGGCCAAGCCGTCTGTCTCGAGCTCTGAAGGTTGTCGTTTAGTCGGGAAAAGCGTCCCAGTGGCACGGAATGGAATTTTGCTTGGCTAACAAAGCTATTACGTGGAAAGTCTGAATCGAAAGCCAATATACGGAAGTGAGGCTAAGCAGCCATGTGCAGGACGTGACGATTCCTTGGGTGAGCCCAGTACCAGAGCGCTATGTGTCGGCTCTGCAATTATGGAAGCCTCCTTGGATGGCGGGGAATGTCCATGGTCTGCCCCTGCCTTCCCTTGAGGGCTGACCAGGATGTCTTTGGCTGTTCTAAATGCACCAGCTATGATGGGGATAACACTAGAAAAGTGCGAGTCGACCGTCCTACGAAACACTCGGTAAGGTTAGCCTGGTCAACAAATGCCTGAAAAAGTCGGATGTGTCGGCTGAAAGGTGCAAATATCGCAGCTCTGCTGTAAACAGGCACAGCGCAATTACGTCCACACACACACACACACACACGCGCGCGCTCGCGCACGTACACACACACATTCTGGATGAACGCTGAATAAGTAGAAGAAGAACCGGATGTTAATTTTCCAAAGCCGCTTAGTGTCAACCCTGGAACTATCAAGTTCGTGCTTTGGGCGATGCCTGCTCTCTGCGGGCGGCTCTCCATCCTGCGGGAGGCTCTCCATCCTGCGGAAAGAACCTGCACCAGATAGTGTACAACCCAGTGCAATGAAGTCGATCCTCACGTCTTTAACCATTTTTAAGCAGCACTTTTGAATCCTCATGTGCACTTGGCATTCACGCGTTCTTTTGTCTAGTTTGTCCTGTGACTGACTATTTATTTTCAATCTCTTCTATGAGTGCCAATCAATGGACGTAGATCTGTATGGATACTTCTAATGCTTGCAGAAAGACCGCTGACCGGGGAGATAAGGTGTCTACACTGAAGAGCTGGTTGTACGAGCACCGGAGGAACCCCTACCCTACCAAGGGCGAGAAGATCATGCTGGCCGTCATTACCAAGATGACTCTCACACAGGTCGGTTGATGATGGTTGGTGGGTAGATAGGGGGCGGGCGGACAGATGGAGCGGTGGGAGGGGGACAGACAGGCGGGCAGGCAGGCATACAGGCAGACAGAGGCGCAGATAGGGGGCAAACAGATAGGAGCATACAGATAGTGGGCAGATAGATAGAGGCAGACAGATAGAGGGCAGACAGACGGGGGGGGGGGGGGGAGATAGGGAACAGACAGATATGGGGCAGACAGACAGGGGGAATTCAAATAGGGGACAGAAAGGGGACAGACAGAAAGGGGACAGACAGGGGGAAGACAGATAGGAGGCAGACAGACAGGGGGAAGACAGATAGAGGGCAGACAAACAGGGGGAAGACATACAAGGGGCAGACATACAGATACATAAGGCAGACAGACAAACATCCATGCAGATGGCCAGACAGACTGGGGACAGAAAAGATAATGGGTATACAGTTAGACAGATAGACAGACAGATAGATAGACAGGCAGATAGGGAAAAAGTAGCATGGGGTCAATGTCCAGCAGCGAAAAGAAGTGGCAGGTAATCAATGTCCGGCAGACAGACAGTCAGGCAGACACATAGGCAGACAGACATGAGACAGAAAGGCAGACAGACAAAATAGAGTGGCGACTAACCAACAGACAGTCAGGCACGCCTTCAGACAGAGAAAATACAGACAGACAAGCAAGTGGACGTACATGTAGAGAGACAGGCAGGCAAGCAGACAAATGGACAGGCTAACACAATACACCGACATACAGACAGATAGGCAGGCAAAAAGGCAGACAGACAGAGAGACAAGTAGGCAGGCAGACAGTCAGACAGTTAAGATAAGCAGATTGACTGGCAGACAGGCAGACAAGCAGACAGACAAATAGACTGGCCGACTAACACATAGGCAGAGAAACAGATAGGCAGACAGACAGGGAGACAGACGGACGGGAAGACATTTGCTGACAAGCAGCTTGGCTAGCAGGAACTCACTCAGGCATCTCCGTAGTACAAATGGGCTAAACTGTAGAGACCATGTGTTGCCTATGCAGAATGAACCCTCTTTAGGCCTACCTAGGTTTCTCCAGGGGAAAGTTATCACCAATCCATTTGGAAGGCACTAGACAAACGGCAGAAACTGCCGGATCAACAAAGCAATGCTCTCACTGTCCGCGTGTAGGAATTCCACCCTAGACCAGTTGCCGTCCAAGGCTTACTTCCTGGTCTGATCTGCCATGACATTTGTCTTTAGGTTCCATTTTCTCGCACCTAGATAAGCCGTGCACCCTCCCAATCGCGCTCCTCCGCCCGAAGCCGTTAACACAAGGTGGGGTATCGACTTTGGTGAGCGCCGCCCTAAATTCGGCGCTAACACAAAGCTGGTAGTGCCGTCTACAGTCATTCTATTACAGTTAGTTGCAATCCTTTACAGGACGTAGCAGCCAACCCCAGCATTTTAAAATGTAGAAGATTTCTTGGCAAGTTTACGTTCAATAGTTCGTCATTACCTTCTAAACGACAGGCACTCATCCCATGGAATGAAAACCAACGCAAGGCGGTCTGATTCCAAATCGCCTGCAGCTGTGTTTCGAACGCGATATGCGAGATTACGAATTGCGTCAGTAGCCCCTTCTCCACAGAGCCGGTAACTTAGTCATATCTGACTAAGATCACTTAGTTAGTTGCATGTCCTTCACAGGACGTCGCAGTTAACCCCATCATATTTAGCTGTTTATGATCTCTTGGCAAGTTTATGTTCAGTAGTTTGCCATTGCCGGTCTCTCTGGCCGAGGGGTTACACCACTTTCTCCGTAATCCCGTTTATCATGCAGAGTCTCGTAGCGGGCGAGAGCTGGGAGCGGTTCGACCCCCGCTGGTGACTTGCGAGATAACTGAGCCGGTCGCTCAGAAAGCAATGGCAAACTACTGAGCGTAATCTTGCCAAGAAATCAACAGACAGCTGAAAGATGCTGCTGTTGACAGCGATGTCCTGTTAAAGGATTTGCGAATTTAAAAAAAAAAATTGCCATTGCTTTCTGAACGATCGGCATCTATACCAATTCCTAAAAAGCCAACGCAACGCGGTCTGCTGCCAAATCGCCCGCAGATGTGTTTCGAACGGTGGTATGTGGGATTACTAACTGCGTCCGGAAACACTTCACCACGGAGTCAGGACTAAGACCCGAGAGACTTGAATTTATAGAGAGACAACAAAAACAACCGCGTAAAACGGTTTACAGACAATAAGATCGGCTTTATTACATCGGATTTTAATCTCACAGGACTCGAATTCTTCCCCCTTGGCGGCTTGGAGAATAATAAAATCAACAAAATAAAACAAATGAAGAAAATGACGGAGTTCGTAAACGAACCGAAGACCGTCAAAGAGCAAGGTGAAATACAGCCGTGAGACTGATGCACAATCAGATGTTACTTTGTACTTTAAAGCCAAGAAAATCTGGGTACAGAGCTAAAGGAAGACAGTAACCAGGTGGAAGTATTCTATTAAAGCTATCGAACAACTCGAACACGAATTCCCCGCTGTCTGCTTCAATCACCGATACTGGACTAGCACCATATACTTACTAGGTCAACCTGGAAAGAGGGTCATACTTTATCCACTTTATTGTACCCTCGCCTGGGCTAAAGTTTTCGTGCACTGTGCTATCTATCTCCGTGTTAGATCTGTAGGAGGAGCCTGGCGCATTAATGTAGGTTTCAGGGTGCAATGAATGAATGAATGAATGAATGAATGAAGTGCTTTAAAAGCAAATCAGGCCAAATAATGTTATTCATCAGGTTGTTGAAAAACCTGAAATCTGCTGTGATTTTCTATTGCTGTTTTTTCCCCCAGCTGTATAAATGTAAATCAATACTATCATTGTATTACTTAGGTGTCTACATGGTTTGCTAACGCCAGGAGGCGGCTGAAAAAGGATTCTAAAACAACACTACCAGCCTTAGACAGATGCAAAGATGATGATGACGACGACGACAGAAATGATGACAGCAATGAGGTCGAATACCATGAGGCCTCGCGAGGGTCTACTGCAAGCAATGTCAAGTCCAGAAAATCTCTGTCCACTCATCTGTCTACAGGTAACAAATACAAATGCCTGGGCTAATTCCTTCTGTTGGTGTAGTTGTAGTATTCGCCGTTCAGTTCCAACTTCATAGCAACGGGTCGTCCCATAATTGCTCCATCACTGTCACAGCGAAAACCACACGAAATGTTCACCATTGTCCCGCGTGAACTCATGAAGGCAACAATAGTTTCGACAAGCCAAACTGCCAGAGCACCGACAACCAGCCGTCCGTCATTTAAATATGCAGTTCATTGTCGAAGAGACAGCTGTCGGACAAACACTAGCAACTTGCACACGCATTGATCTTAGAAGGCAGCCGCCTTTTGAAATCTTATGTTAATATCTGTATCTGTCCCTCAATTTACCTACAGTTCTGCCCAAATATGTGTACGATTCCGCCCCTACTGATCGATAATCTTCCCAGCAAGTGTCCTGATGGCGGACGAGTTAATGTAGTTGATAAGAAGCTGCGCTTATAACGTTAGGAGCGTGGTCAGAATAGGGGGTTTACGCCTACGTTCGTCGTCTGCCAACAGAGGAAAAGACCGGCCACCTACTCCTCCGTGCAAACGGGCATACAAGATGTGATGACGCTATCATACCACAGACCCAAGGAAGGTTTCTGCGTCGGGGCATCTTTTGTTATGATCAATTTCTTGGAAGCTTTTATAGCACTAGGACATTTCTGGTAGCTTTTATAGCACTAGAACATTTGTGGAAGATTGTATAGCACTAGGGCATTTGTGGAAGCTTTTATAGCACTAGGACATTTATGGAAGCTTTTATAGCACTAGGACATTTGTTAAAGCTTTTATATCACTAGGATATTTGTGGAAGCTTTTATAGTAATAGGACATTTGTGGAAGATTGTATAGCACCAGGGCATTTGTGGACGTTTTTATGGCAATAGGACATTTGTGGAAGATTGTATAGCACTAGGACATTTGTGGAAGCTTTTATAGCACTATGACATTTGTGGAAGCTTTTATAGCACTATCATAATTGTGGAAGATTGTATAGCACTAGGACAATTGTGGAAGCTTTCATAGCACTAGAACATTTGTGGAAGCTGTTATAGCACCAGGGCATTTGTGGAAGTTTGTATAGCAAAAGGACATTTAGGAAGCTAAAAGACACGATTAAACTTAGCAGAAAACTTAGATTATTCACTTCAAAAGTTAAATCAATACCACTTCACGGATCAGAATCGCGAGAACGGCCAAAATTATTACAAATAAACTACAGACATTCTTTAACTGGTGTCTACGTGAAATAGAAGGACACATGGTCATTTCCACAATCTCGCACCATCTGAAGTCTTTAGCCGGCTACATGGTGAAGGGGTTACGGGCGCAATTCCTAATCCCGTATACCCGCGTTCGAAACACAGCTGTGACCGATTTGGCAGCAGACCGCCTTGTGTTGGGTTTTTACGAAATGGTATGGGTATCAGTTTTTTTCCAGAAAACAATGGCAAACTACTAAACGTAAGCTTGCCAACAGATCACAACAGCAACAAATGCTGTTGTTGGCTGCAACACCCTGTAAAGGATGTGCAACTAACTAGCTTTCCATATTACCAGTGTCCCTCGCCATCAGGTGAACCCACTCCGACTTCAGAAGTACTTATAATTTACATCCCCAAGTCAAGGAAGACAAGTCAGCATTTTAGTTCACTTGATCGTTGTAGGGTTTGAACCCGCTACCTGGGCATCAGCGCACCGGATGTTTAAGAACTAGCGTTCTTACCCATTCGGCCATGCTGACCTCCTTTCTGTAGAGTTTACTTCTAGGGTATGTTCATGGCGGACATAGGATAGTTCTTTCTGTAGAGTTTACATGTACGGTATGTTCGTGTGGACATAGGATAGTTCTTTCTGTAGAGTTTACATCTAGGGTATGTTCACGCGGACATAGGATAGTTCTTTCTGTAGAGTTTACATCTAGGGTATGTTCACGCGGACATAGGATAGTTCTTTGTGTAGAGTTTACATCTAGGGTATGTTCACGCGGACATAGGATAGTTCTTTCTGTAGAGTTTACATCTAGGGTATGTTCACGCGGACATAGGATAGTTCTTTCTGTAGAGTTTACATGTACGGTATGTTCGTGCGGACATAGGATAGTTCTTTCTGTAGAGTTTACATCTAGGGTATGTTCACGCGGACATAGGATAGTTCTTTCTGTAGAGTTTACATCTAGGGTATGTTCACGCGGACATAGGATAGTTCTTTCTGTAGAGTTTACATGTACGGTATGTTCGTGTGGACATAGGATAGTTCTTTCTGTAGAGTTTACGTCTAGGGTATGTTCACGCGGACATAGGATAGTTCTTTGTGTAGAGTTTACATCTAGGGTATGTTCACGCGGACATAGGATAGTTCTTTCTGTAGAGTTTACATGTACGGTATGTTCGTGTGGACATAGGATAGTTCTTTCTGTAGAGTTTACATGCACGGTATGTTCACGCGGACATAGGATAGTTCTTTCTGTAGAGTTTACATCTAGGGTATGTTCATTGCGGACATAGGATAGTTCTTTCTGTAGAGTTTACATCTAGGGTATGTTCACGCGGACATAGGATAGTTCTTTCTGTAGAGTTTACATGCACGGTATGTTCGTGCGGACATAGGATAGTTCTTTCTGTAGAGTTTACATCTAGGGTATGTTCACGCGGACATAGGATTGTTCTTTCTGTAGAGTTTACATCTAGGGTATGTTCGTGCGTACACAGGATAGTTCTTTCTGTAGAGTTTACATCTAGGGTATGTTCATACGGACATAGGGTAGATCTTTCTGTAGAGTTTACATCTAGGGTATGTTCATGCGGACATGGGATAATTCTTTCTGGGCTGTATGTGGGACCATGTTATAGTGTGTGAGGTACAGTGTGAGGTGCTTGCACCATGTACACGTAGCTTACAGCCTACCTTTAGCTTTGTGTACACTAAGAACGAACGAACTTTATTTTCAAAGGGTCACAAACTAGGCACTCAGACCCGTCTTACACTCGTACCTTACATGTGGCTATTGAGTTTGCTAAGTCCTGTTCTAAGGATAGTGACTTGTACAGTCCTACTCAGTCTTGTCCAGTAGAGAATGGTCATTCTATGGATAAACATATGATTTTTTCTTGTCATTGTTTTACAACATTTTGATTGTTGATGACAAGCTAACTGAACGAAAAATTTCCGAGAAATTCAACCTGGGCGTTGATCGTCCTACAAAGGACACAATGGCGTCACTGGGGTTGGTGTTACCCAGTGCGGTAAACTCTTGGTGTCGCCCCTCTAGACTTTCACCATGGTCTTCTTCCGAGTGTTCCTGTACCATATATAATCGCATATAGTAATGTTTGTAAAATAAGTCAAAAAGTTAATAAGGACATAAGAAAGAAAACAAATTGAACAATATAACTTCAATTCTTCAGGTAAAACATAAATAAAGAACTTCGACAAACTCGGACAAAGTTAAATTTTTGTTATTTTGCTATGTCTGCTTTGTCAAATTTGCAATTTTTTTATTTTGGTGTCACCCCTTGATGGTGTCACCCTGTGCGGCCCGCACCCCCGCACCCCCCCCCCCCCCCCCCCCTAGTGACGACCCTGAAAGGACAAGCAGCCCTTTTAGTACCTGGAGTATCCGGCTGTTGTGTTCCACCTTCTTCTTTAGCCAGTTTCCCGGTCTGCAGCAATGGAGCGGAATCCACCGCGCTGTGGCTCCATGTTACCCACATATTTTGGGCATTAAATTGTGTAGCTCTGTGTGCATGTTGGTCTGGAACCAGCAAAAGCAGCAAACTTGAGAGAAATACCAGCTAATGTAGTATGCCAGGAGCCAGCTGAGGTATCAAACCTAACAAATACCAGCTAATTTAGTATGCCAGGAGCCAGCTGAGGTATCAAACCTAACAAATACCAGCTAATGTAGTATGTCAAGAGCCAGCTGAGGTATCAAACCTAACAAATACCAGCTAATGTAGTATGCCAGGAGCCAGCTGAGGTATCAAACCTAACAAATACCAGCTAGTGTAGTATGTCAGGAGCCAGCTGAGGTATCAAACCTAACAAATACCAGCTAATGTAGTATGCCAGGAGCCAGCTGAGCGTAATCTTGCCAAGAAATCAACAGACAGCTGATATATGCTGCTGTTGACAGCGATGTCCTGTAAAAGGATTTGCGAATAAAAAAAAAAAAAGTTTGCCATTGCTTTCTGAACGATCGGCATCTATACCAATTTCTAAAAAGCCAACGCAACGCGGTCTGCTGCCAAATCGCACACACACAAACCTAATAGAAATACCAGCTAATGTAGTATGCCAGGAGCCAGCTGAGGTATCAAACCTAACAAATACCAGCTAATGTAGTATGTCAGGAGCCAGCTGAGGTATCAAACCTAACAAATACCAGCTAATGTAGTATGCCAGGAGCCAGCTGAGGTATCAAACCTAACAAATACCAGCTAATGTAGTATGCCAGGAGCCAGCTGAGGTATCAAACCTAACAAATTCCAACTAATGTAGTATGCCAGGAGCCAGCTGAGGTATCAAACCTAACAAATACCAGCTAATGTAGTATGCCAGGAGCCAGCTGAGGTATCAAACCTAACAAATACCAGCTAATGCAGTATGTCAGGAGCCAGCTGAGGTATCAAACCTAACAAATACCAGCTAATGTAGTATGCCAGGAGCCAGCTGAGGTATCAAACCTAACAAAAATACCAGGTAATGTAGTATACCAGGAGCCAGCTGAGGTATCAAACCTAACAAATACCAGCTAATGTAGTATGTCAGGAGGCAGCTGAGGTATCAAACCTAACAAATACCAGCTAATGTAGTATGCCAGGAGCCAGCTGAGGTATCAAACCTAACAAAAATACCAGGTAATGTAGTATACCAGGAGCCAGCTGAGGTATCAAACCTAACAAAAATACCAGCTAATGTAGTATGCCAGGAGCCAGCTGAGGTATCAAACCTAACAAATACCAGCTAATGCAGTATGTCAGGAGCCAGCTGAGGTATCAAACCTAACAAATACCAGCTAATGTAGTATGCCAGGAGCCAGCTGAGGTATCAAACCTAACAAAAATACCAGGTAATGTAGTATGCCAGGAGCCAGCTGAGGTATCAAACCTAACAAAAATACCAGGTAATGTAGTATACCAGGAGCCAGCTGAGGTATCAAACCTAACAAAAATACCAGCTAATGTAGTATGCCAGGAGCCAGCTGAGGTATCAAACCTAACAAATACCAGCTAATGCAGTATGTCAGGAGCCAGCTGAGGTATCAAACCTAACAAATACCAGCTAATGTAGTATGCCAGGAGCCAGCTGAGGTATCAAACCTAACAAAAATACCAGGTAATGTAGTATACCAGGAGCCAGCTGAGGTATCAAACCTAACAAAAATACCAGCTAATGTAGTATGCCAGGAGCCAGCTGAGGTATCAAACCTAACAAATACCAGCTAATGCAGTATGCCAGGAGCCAGCTGAGGTATCAAACCTAACAAATACCAGCTAATGTAGTATGCCAGGAGCCAGCTGAGGTATCAAACCTAACAAAAATACCAGGTAATGTAGTATACCAGGAGCCAGCTGAGGTATCAAACCTAACAAATACCAGCTAATGTAGTATGTCAGGAGGCAGCTGAGGTATCAAACCTAACAAATACCAGCTAATGTAGTATGCCAGGAGCCAGCTGAGGTATCAAACCTAACAAAAATACCAGGTAATGTAGTATACCAGGAGCCAGCTGAGGTATCAAACCTAACAAAAATACCAGCTAATGTAGTATGCCAGGAGCCAGCTGAGGTATCAAACCTAACAAAAATACCAGCTAATGTAGTATGCCAGGAGCCAGCTGAGGTATCAAACCTAACAAAAATACCAGCTAGTGTAGTATGCCAGGAGGCATTAGCCACTGATAGATAACTACGTACTTGACAATGAGACTCCGTGGCGAAGTGCTTACGCCCCTGCCTCCACTCAGAAGGTTGTGAGTTCGATTGTGGGCCACGTCGTTCCGCTCATGAGTGCAGTTTGTTCTGAGACTCCTGAGGGATCGTCGCTGGAGATATGGAGTTCGTGCTTTGAGTGACGCTTTCAGCAGCACGCCCTGTGGAAAGAGACCAAGCCATATGGGATATAACCCGTTGCAATGAAGTCGATCCTCTCGGCTTTTAAACACGTTTTTAGATACTTGACTTCATCATGAAATCCCATACATCATGAAATCCCATACATCATGAAATCCCATACATCATGAAATCCCATACATCATGAAATCCCATACATCATTAAATCCCATTCATCATGAAATCCCATTCACCCCGGGAAGGTTAACCCGGTCAACAAATGCCCGCAGAAGTCGGATATGTCGGCCTAACGGCGCAAGAACGCAGCTCTGCTGTAAACAGGCACAACGCAGTCACATCCGGAAAAAAAAATAAATCCGGATGAACGCAGAAGAAGAGGAAGAAGAAATCCCATTCATCATGAAATCACATACATCATGAAATCTCATACTTATCTGTAATTACATTGAACCTGTGACCCTTGCCTCCCTCCTTCAGATACAGAAGCTGAGAAAATCACTGCTCTAAAGGAGAGCATCGTCCAAAACAACGAGCACCATGTTGGTGACGAGGACGATGATTGTAAACACGAACCAAGTGAAGATCCTTCCGTGAACACTGACCAAAACAGCCCATTCATGGCGGACTCTACCCAAGATCTCGAATGTTCTTTACCCAGTAACCGACCTGTACTTGACGCCATGCCTGACAGCCGCATGCGTGGTAAGCTTTCTGCGGGTGAGAAACAGCATAGAGGACAACCTCCGATAAAGATCAGGTGTGGCAGAAGTGGGCGTGATCTTAAACACCAGGCGTCTAGTAGTTTACCTAGCAAGGGCAGTCCTTCAGGTGAGAAACAGAACACAAATCAGTTATCATCTCGAGAAGTATCTTCTAGTACCTGCGGCCGTCCAAAGATTTGGTCCGTTACTGATTTTATAAACACACCTTTGTCAACAAAATTAACCGCAACATCATCACTACCAACAACAACAACAGCAGCAGCGACGTCGACGTGGTATTCAAGCTTACCATCGGCATCTGTATGGACTTCAAACTCGTTAAACCCACTGATGACAACAGCAGCAATGCTACCACCTGCACATCCCAAAACTTCAGTCAGCCAACACCATCGTTCATTATCCCACGAAGGAATCATTCATTGGCCACCATCAGGATCTTCTCCTTTCGCCAGACTGACCAGTCCTTACCAAGCGAGAAGCATTCCTTATCCACACGCCAGCGGGCGACTGGCTGTCCCTGTCAGCGGTCAAGAGTCTACAGCAGCGGCTGGCGGTCAGTCTTGGCCAGCTCTGTGCCTACAAACGGTGTATCCCATGTTCCCACCTCGTGTTGTCTTCTCATCTCCGTGAGATGCTGCTGGGCCGGAGAAGATCTCTTCCACGGTGTCTATGGTTCATGATGCCCTTGATGGGGCGTGTTTTTTCACAAACCAATATTTAAAACCCTTTCACACACGATATTTATAACCCTTTCACACACAATATTTATAGCTCTTTTAACACAATATTTATAACCCTTTTACACTACTATTTATAACTCTGTTACACACGATAGTTATAATACACAATATGTATAATCATTTTTTAACACAATATTTATAACCCTTTTACACTACTATTTATAACTCTGTTACACACGATAGTTATAATACACAATATGTATAACCATTTTACACACAATATGTATAACCATTTTACACACAATATGTATAACCATTTTACACACAATATTTACAACTCTTGTACACGAGGTATTTAGAACCCGTTTACACACGATATTTATAACCCATTCATGTAAACAATGTGTATAACCCTAATACACGCGAAATTTATAACCCTTTTACACATATTTACAACCCTTTTACGCAGAATATTTACAACCTTTTACTCAGAATATTTATAATCCTTTCACACAATATTCATATTCCTTTCACAAGCAATATTTATATCCCATTCACACAAACAAAATTTATAACCCATTCACACAAACAATATTTATAACCCATTCGTACAAACAATATTATAACCCATCCACACAAACAATATTTATAACCCATTCACACCAACAATGTTATAACCCATTCACACAAACACTTTATAACCCACTCACACAAAAATATTTATATCCCATTCACACAAACAAAATTTATAACCCATTCACACAAACAAAATTATAACCCATCCACACAAACACACCCACACAATATTTATAACCCGTTCACACCAACAATGTTATAACCCATTCACACAAACACTATTTATAACCCATTCACACACAAATATTTATAACCCATTCACACACATAATGTATAACCCATTCACATACACATAATTTATAACCCATTCACACAAACAATATTTATAAACTAACCACATAAACTATATTTACAACCCATTCACAGAAACAATATTTAACCCATTCAATGAAACAAAATTTATATCTCTTCACACACAAAATATATTTAACCCATTCACATAAATATTATTTATAACCCATTCACACAAACAATATTTATAACCCATTCATGCAAACAATATTTATAGCCCTTTCACACAAACAATATTTATAACAAATTCACACAAACAATATTTATAACCCAGTCAAACAAACAATATTTATAACCCATTCTTAAAAACAATATTTATAACCTATTTACAAAAAAATATTTATAACCCATTCACACACACACACACGCGCGCGCGCGCGCACACACACACACACACACAAACAATATTTATAACCTAACCACACAAAAACTCGGCGCCGTGGCTAAGTGTTTAGGTACGCAATTCGTATTCCCGCATAACGTGTTCGAAACACAGCTGCGGGCGATTTGGCAGCACGCCGCCTTGCGTTGGTTTTGATACAATGGTATGAGTTACGGTCGTCCAGAAAGCAATGGCAAACTACTGAACGTAAACTTGCCAAGAAATCACAAACAGGATACAGTGCTTGTCTTAGTCTTCACTTATCACCGTGTGATTTCACTTTATTTTCATGTGATTTCCTTACCTTATATCATTCATATTTCGTATTTATTAAACTATTAATGATATTCGAATTTACTTATCTACCTACCTATGTACCAACCTACCTATAACCCATCAGTTTATGTATCTATCTATCTATCTATCTACCACCCTACCTATAACCCACCTACTGAAACACACTCATCCACCCACCCACCCACCCACAAACCTACTTACCTATGTAACCAGCTAGCCAGCTAGAAAGCCACTTACCTACTTACCCATCCACCCTACCTAACAAACTACTCACCCAACCCACTTACCCAGTTACCCACCTACTTACCGACCTACCTACCCACCCACCCACCCACCCACCCACCTACCTACCTACCTACCTACCTGCCTGCCTACATATCCACCTATCTACCTACTTACCCACCTAGCTACAAACCCTCTTACCTTTACATGTACCTATAAATCTACCCACTTACCTACTTGATTACATACATTCCTGCTCACTTACATACCTTCCTATCTGCCTGTCAATCCATTTACCTACCTAGCTATTCACTTATCTACCCACTTATCTAGCTGCCTCCGTAATTAACTATATGCATAAACCTTTGTATCTATTTATCATTTAATGTTATACTGCCTCCCAGCTTGTCTATATACCCATCCATTCATTATCTATTTGTATATTCATCCGTTCATCTAGCTATTCACTTATCTACCCACTTACCTAGCTGCCTCCGTAATTAACTATATGCATAAACCTTTGTATCTATTTATCATTTAATGTTATACTGCCTCCCAGCTTGTCTATATACCCATCCATTCATTATCTATTTGTATATTCATCCGTTCATCCATCCATCCATCCATCCATCAACCCGTCCGTCCGTTAATCTATCCACCCATTCATCAATCCATCTTTCCATCCATCCATCCATCCGTCTGTCCATCCATCCACCCATACACCCACCCACCCACCCATCCATCCATCCATCCATCCATCTGTCTACCCATCCATCCATCCACCCATCCATCTATCTATCCATCCATCCATCCATCTGTCTACCCATCCATCCATCCACCCATCCATCTATCTATCCATCCATCCATCCACCCATCCATCTATCTATCCATCCATCCATCCATCCAGCCATCTGTCCATCCATCCACCCATCTACCTATCCATCCACCCATCCACCCATCTACCCATTCATCCATCCATCCATCCATCCATCCACCCATCTACTCATCTATCTATCTATCTATCTATCTATCTATCTATCTATCTATCTATCTATCTATCTATCTATCTATCTATCTATCTATCTATCTATCTACCAATCAATCAATCCATCCATCAACCCATCCATCCATTCATCCATCCATCCATTCATTCATCCATCCATCTTTCTATCCATCCACCAATCCACCCACCCATCCATCCATACATCCATCTATCCATCCATCCATCCACCCATCCATCCATACATCCATCTATCCATCCATCCAGCCATCCATCCATCTGTCCATCCATCCATCAATCCATCCATCCATCCATCCATCCATCCATCCGTCCATTCATCCATCCATCCATCCATCCATCTGTCCATCCATCCAGATCCATCAATCTTTCCATCCATCCACCCGTCCGTCTGTGACAACTGACCGTCCATCCATCAATTAAAGATGTAATTCGTCCTTTTATATGTCCGTCCGCCTATCAATCCATCTATCCATTCATCCGTCCTCCTAAATTCGCATCATCCGTGCGTCCATAAATTAATCCATAAACCCATCCAACCATAAACCCATCCATCCATCCACTCATCAGCCCAATCACCCACCCATCAATTCATCCATTCGCTTGTACGTTCTTCCAGCAATCTAATATTTATCAGCCTGTCTAACAGCCTGTCCATCCATCCAACCACCCGCTCACCCACTACCCCCACCCATGTAGTGTATATATGTCTGTTAGCACTAGCCTTGTATTTTGCAGTTGTACATTAAAGGAAGTCATATACGAGTATGATATCAGAGATGTCTTGTGTCGGATTGTGTCTGTATGTTGTATGGTATCCTCGTCTCGGATTGTGTCTGTATGTTGTATGGTATCCTCGTCTCGGATTGTGTCTGTATGTTGTATGATATCATTGTCTCGGATTGTGTCTGTATGTTGTGTGATATCATTTTCTCGGATTTTGTCTGTATGTTGTATAATATCCGAGATTTCTTGTGTCGGATTGTGTCTGTATGCTGTATGATATCCTTGTCTCGGATTGTGTCTGTATGTTGTATGACATCCTTGTGTCGGAATGTGTCTGTATGTTGTATGATATCCGAGATGTCTTGTGTCGGATTGTGTCTGTATGTTGTATGATATCCGTGATGTCTTGTGTTGGATTGTGTCTGTGTGTTGTATGGTATCCATATAGGATGTATAAGATCGTATGGCAGTATGTTGTTAAGACTTATGTCGATGGTGTACAAGATCGTATGACGAGGCTGTTGTAAGGCTTATGCCAATGTTGTATATGATCGTGTGACATTATATTGTTAAGACTTATGTCGATGTATAAAATCGAATCTTGTTTTGTTGCTTACGTCGATGTTTGTATAAGATCGCTAAATGAGACGCAGACGAGGGTGTTTGACCGAGTGATGTACATTACTCGTTGAACACGTCTCACTACGAAGACTGGCCGGAAGAAACGTTCACGTGCAGGTTATTCTGATGAAAGAGTCAAAATGTATCTTCCAACACTGACCCATTAGCCCGTGAACATGCTCAAGCTTGCCCAGTCGCCATCAGAACATGTGGAAGAGCACTGAAGCTTATGGCGGTGGTGGCCAGTCGACTCCCGGTCTCAATAAAAGCTTTAGAAAGGCGTGGGAAAGGGGGGGGGGGGGTAGGTTATAAGGCAAGAGACTTCATTGCATCGCACCGGTTGTATCCCACATATCGTTGTCTCTTTCCACATAAGTTAGTTGTATGTCCGTTACAGGACGTAGCAGTCAACCCCAGCATTATTTTTTTTGTTTGGCTGGTCGTCATTCCTGGGCAAGTTTACGTTCAGTAGTTTGCCATTGCTTTCTGAACGACCGACACCCATACCATTTCATTAAAAAAACACAAATGTGTTTCGAACGCGGGTATGCGGCATTACAATCTGCATCGATAACCCCTTCGTAACAATTGCCAAAAGCGTCGCACAGAACACGACATCCCGGGGATCTCCAAAAAAACAAACCAAAAAAAAACAAGCAAACAAACACACACCCTACACTCGTGAACCAAATGACGAGGCTGAGGGTTTAACCTCTCAGTCATGGAGACCCACACTGAATGTACCCTCGCTTACCCCTCGGTAGACATGAATATTTTATCAGGCCTGCCATTTTTGACTTGCTTGACTTGTTAAGGTCATTACCGCCATTGGAAAACAACCACCTTCAAATTAATATCATGTGTAGGTTAAGCCGTGGCCAACCATTACTTATGACTGATTCAGTCACAGGATTATTAACCTGAGCCAGGGATGGATCCTAATATAACTTCTCCTCGAGGTTGAACGGGGTAGGGGTAGCGGTATAATCATAATCGAAATCGAATTATGAACACGGTTTTCTGGAGTTAAAGAGGACGTCCTGCTTCTAGCCAGTCCGCCCTGAATAAGTCGGAGCCCGACGCAACATGCACTGATAACTATGAATACCTGTTTGATCTAGCCAGGTACCCCCGCCGAGAAACAATGAACATAATTCAAATCATGTTCCCATTCTAGCCACGTGGTTAGCCCAGGGCAGTCACCAATCTGATCTGCAGATAAGCCATGACACGCATGGCCAATATCACCCAGGTAAAGTTGACATATTGAGGCTTTTCGTACTTCGTCGACAATCCAGACGATGAATAAATCAGGCCAAATGTGGAATCACACAAGGTTGGCGATCTTATCAGGTAAGTCTCAGCTTTGTGCTGCCAGACCTGACCTTAGTTTGCGGTAGGCTAACCGGCATCTGGACTTAAGAAAGTTTGTCTGGCTGCCCTACTTCATGTGCGGTAGCAGATCGGCACACGGAATTTGCCCTCGCTTACACCTCGTTATTCGTGTATATTTTATAAGGCCTGCCATATTTGACTTGTGTACACGCAGCGCACGAGGGGATGGCGAGACTTCAAACGAGGCGGTCTGTTGTGTGGCTTGTCATAATTTAGCACTTCTCACTCAGATGAGACTAATTGGATTTTGACACAGGGTGAATTATTTATCACAACGAGATATATGCAAGGGGAGGTTACTTGTAGGTCAAGGGAGATCAATAGCCTACTGGGCGACCAGGTTTTCAAGTGCGAAAGCAAAGTGACGCTATCTGAATGATGCCGGAGCCAAATTAAGATGTCTGGGGTACAGTTGGTGCATATTTTGTTGGTTGTTAATGACGGTTGCCATTGGCCTTGACTTGTGTGTTGGGCAATGCCCAGGCGCTTACGCAAGTAAGCAGAGTACAGAACTGTTTCCACGCCTTAGGCGAAATGAGCATCTCCTTTGGAACATATACGAGGTCTGTTAACTTCTCTTTGTCATCTCCTTTGGCAGATATACGAAGTCTGTTAACTTCTCTTTCTCATCTCCTTTGGCAGATATACGAAGTCTGTTAACTTCTCTTTCTCATCTCCTTTGGCAGATATACGAAGTCTGTTAACTTCCCTTTCTCATCTCCTTTGACACATATACGAGGTATGTTAACTTCTCTTTCTCATCTCTTTTGGCATATCCTTGGTCTGTTAACTTCTATTTCTCATGTCTTTTGACACATATACGAGGTCTGTTAACTTCTCTTTCTCATCTCCTTTGGCAGATATACGAAGTCTGTTAACTTCTCTTTCTCATCTCTTTTGACATATCCTTGATGTGTTAACTTCTCTGTCTCATCTCCTTTGACACATCCTAATTATAATGTTTCCTTCTTATCTCAGTTGGCATACATACGAGGTCTGTTAACTTCTCTTTGTCAACTCAGTAGGCACATATAAAGTTAGTTGGATGTCCTTTACAGGAAGCAGTAGTCGACCCCAGCATTCTTTGACTGTTCTTCTTCGTTTGGACTTCCGGTGATTATGATAATGATGGTGATATGATGATGATGTCAGGTCTTAGTTAGATATGACTAAGCTACCGTATGACAGAAGACGGTACTACCTGCTTTCTGTTAGCGCCGGATGTTGGGCGACGCTTACCAAACCCGACACACATCCACCCTTTCATCTATCCATCCATCCATCTGTCCATCTATCCATCCATCCATCCATCTGTCTACCCATCCATCCACCCATCAATCTATCTATCTATTCATACACCCACCCATCCATCCATCAATTCATCCATCCATCTATCCATCTGTCTCTCCATCCACCCATCCACCCATCTACCCATTCATCTATCCATCCACCCATCCACCCATCTACCCATTCATCTATCCATCCATCAATCCATCCATCCACCCATCCGTCTCTCCATCCACCCATCCACCCATCTACCCTTAGTTAGATATAACTGAGCTACCGTATGACAGTAGACGGTACTACCTGCTTCTGTTAGCGCCGAATGTTGAGCGACGCCTACCAAACCCGACACCGCACATTGTGCCAACGGCTTCGGGCGGAGGAGCGTAACTGGGAGGATACAAGCCTTATCCTAGTGCGAGGAAATGCATCCTAAAGACTGATTGTCATGGCAGGGCAGACCAGGCCCTAAGCCTTGGTTGGCAAATGGTCTAGGATCGAAGCTCCGTCAGGCGGACAGTTAGAGCATTGCTTTGCTGATCCGACAGCTTCTTCAGCTTGTCTTGTTCCAGACGTATTGGTGTTACCTTTCCTCTAGAGTAAACTAGGCAGGTCGAGAGAGGGATCATGCTGCATGGGCAACACATGGTCTCTAAATTCAGCCCAGGCTTTGTGTTATGGAGAGGTATAACTCCATTTTACAAACTATCGTCTGTAAAGACAGCCAAGTTCCAGTAAATAAGTCATTATGATTATGGTGATTTTGTTGATGAAAATGATGGTGATATGATGATGGTGGTGATCTTGTTCATGATAATGATGGTGACATGATGATGGTGATGTTTTTGGTGATAATGGTGGTGATATGATGATGGTTATATTGTTGATGTTAAAAATGGTGAAATGATGATGGTGGTGATATGGTTGATGATAATGATGATGAAGGTGATATTTTTTTTTTGCGCTCGCTCGCTTTGAACTCAAGCGTAGTCCATACACACTATTTCTAGTAGTGCTGGACTGAATTTTGCGTGTGGGTTAGCTTCTCTATTAACAGTGTCCTCGCCATAAGTCTAACCCACTCCGAATTCAGAGGTACTTGTAATTTACGTCCCCAATTCAAGGACGACAGGTCAACATTTTAGTCCAACTGTACTGTGTAGAGGTTGAACCGCTTACCTCGGCATCAGCACACCGGATGTTTAAGAACACATGTTCTTATCCATTCGGCCATGCTGACCTACGATAATGTTGATAATGATGATGATATTAGTGATGGTGTTGATGTTAATATGATGATGGTGGTGTTGATTTTGATGATAATAATGATAATGTACAGAGTGCTACAAAAGTATGCCTAAAAAAAGTACTGTTTGCCGCTGATTATTTTGATAAAGACGATGTTCTTCAACAACAGCAGATGGGGGTTACATGTGACTGCCGATATGCCGTCGAGCACATACGCCTGGTTTGAGAACCCCTGGTCCAGTCTCCATGGCCAGCAAGTGGAAAGAACCCATCTCCTGGCCTCCTTGAACGAGCAACGGCTCCAGCACACCTTGTGTCTCTTCATGCATCTAGTCTCTGGGTAAAAGCGCATCTTCTAGTCCCACATTAAGTTTCACGTGCGGCCGTACGGTGGCCATCTGGGGCTTGTGGGGCGGCGCGTGTCGTCGGCCTCTTTCTCTGTCCAGTGGCGTTGCCATCGTGATTTGGCGGTGGGTAGAGCCGTGAGAGTGGCAGCTGTGGGGCTTGTTGAGGGGAACTGATGTTGTTTCAAGTGGTCTCTCAATTGTTATCACACAGACTACACTGAAAATGTTATTATAATGATGAATTAGATGATGATGATAGTGATGATGATAGTGATGTTGATAGTAATGGTAATAATAAAGATGATGATGATGATGATGATGATGATGATGATGATGATGATGATGATGATGATGATGATGATGATAATAATAATAATAATAATAATAATAATAATAATAATAATAATTCTTTCGTTCGCTTGAAATATGTCTATGTCTGCAATGTTGTCTCTTGCATGAATTTAACTGTATTTTTCAGTTCACACAGCTGTCCATAGAGTTTATCTTCCACTGTCGTCTCTCTAGGCCAGAAGGTTTGCCTAGATATGTTATATTTTGGGCAGTCTTGGAGTATTTGCTCTGCTGTCTGCGACGCCAATCCACATGTGCACATGGCTGTTTCAATATAATAATAACAATCTTCTTCTTCTTCTTCAGCGTTCCGAGCCATTGAGGTTCTTTGCTGCAGATACAATCCGTCTCCATTCGTCTCTCTGGTTGACCTTCTCTTGCCAGTCGTTGATTCCAAATGCTTGTAGGTCTGTATATATATTATCTCTCCACCGCCTTCTTGGTCTACCTCGGGGTCTACGGTCATTTATTTCCTGAGTGTCTCATCTCATCTCATCTCATCTCATCTCATCATGTTCCTCTTGTACCTTGCGGTGTCGAGGTGTAAGCGAGTTTAATAATAATAATAATAATAATAATAATAATAATAATAATAATAATAATAATAATAATAATAATAATAATAATAATAATAATGGAAGTGTACATGGCCGAATAGAAAAGATTGCTCGTTCCTAAACATCCGTTTTGCTGATGCCGAGGTGGCGGGTTTAACCTCTACACTGATCAGTTGGACTAAAATGTTGACTTCTCGTCCTTGATTTGGGGACGTAAATTACAAGTACCCGAGAAGTTGGAGTGGGTTCGCCTGATGGCGAGGGACACTGGTAATAGTGAAAGCTAATTCACACGCAAAATTTAGTCCAGTGCTATTAGAAGTAGTACTCCACAGTGAGATGGTATCCACTGTATGGTGACCTTACGCTGGCTGTCAAGTTCAGAAAGTAGTATCCTTAGTACTGGCAATTTCCCTGACAGGAGCACCTCGAGTACTGGTTTTGTAACCGTCAGTAGCAGGCTGTGTACTATAGTTGATAATTAGTAATTTCTCTGTTGCTATTTTGATTGCTTCAATTTCTGCATCATAATTAAAGCAGTGCCGGTTTCCTTGGCCTAGGAATTTAAACGACTTTCTCCGTAATCCCGTTTATCCAGGTAGGGTAACGCAGTGCGCGAGAATTGGAAGCGGTGCTCGCCGCGTTGGTAACTTATGGGATAAGTGAGCCGGCCACTCAGAAAGCAATGGCAAACTACTGAGCGTAATCCTGCCAAGAAATCAACGACAGCGGTAAAATGCTGGTGTTGACAGCGATGTCCAGTAAAAGGATATGCGAAAAAAAAGAAGCTATGGCAGTTCTTTCCTGTTGCTACTCAAGCCGTGTCCCTAGTATTATTTATGTATAATAATTATTGTTAATATTATAAGTCCTTCAGAAGTAATAGCCTGGTCTGTGGCGAAGAGGTGACCGACACGTTCGAAACACAGCTGCTGACGACTTTGCAGCAGACAGCCTTGCGTTGATTTTCATTCAGTGGTATGAGTGCCGGTCGTTCAGAAGGCAATGGCAAACTACTGAACTTAAACTAGCCAATAAATCACAAACATTCAAACTATGCTGGGGTTGACTGCGACGTCCTAAAAAGTTTATGCAACTAACAGTAATAACAGTTAATAGTTTTCTAATTAGCATTAACATACGCGCTGGTGTAACAGGAAGTCTCTCCGACACTGCCATGAGCGTAGTAGAAAGATGTTTCGATTCCTGGCCTCGTCACTTGCTAAGGGATGGAGAGACTGATCACATATCCTCCGTGGACGCAAGCCTACAGAATGTGGAGGTCCTAGCACATCACAGACCCAAGCCGGCTTCAGCTTTACGGACTTAAGAAACACATTAGTAATGTTGTTAGTAACGTTATTTGTGGGGAAGTGCACGGTTCATCTCACTTAATACAGTATATAGTATATGTGAAGTACTTAAGACAGCGGGTCCCTGTACAAGCATCTGTCTGGCTGTCT